>JAARMF010000676.1:8017-21811 GCA_022844705.1 Toxascaris leonina | reverse complement strand
TATTATTATTATTATTATTATTATTATTATTAATTCAATCCATCAATGAATCTGCGCTGGCTGCAGATTTCGATTACGTAATCAACTGCTACGGAGAATTTCTGAGTGAATATTCTAGAATAATAGTTGAATCAGCGAATTGTTCATATTGGATCCGTTAAAAATTGCAAAAAAATTTCCGCCGATACGAGTAAGTCCCTGATCAAATCTATTCGAACGTCGTTGTTGAAAACAAAAATTTCAAAAAGAAGAAAGCTTCAATCTCATTTACATCGAATTTCTCGATATTCTATACAGTAGCGAACGAGTGGAAAACACCTGCGATAATAATCTATTGAAAATGATAATGTGTGCTTTTATCTCTTGAGCTAACCTTTCAAATATCTTTCGAGAAGCTTGTCCCTTGAAGTTATTACCTTCCGCTGTTTGCTTCATCTCATGCTGTAATTTTTACTAATAGAAGAGTATGTTAAAATTCATAACCACTCGGTGCTGTTGAATCATTAATATTCGCATCGAATCCATTGGTGACATCAAACGGAAATTGTAGCTTATAAAATTATAGTTCTACTGCGCATAAGAAAGTGGCGCTGTGTTGGATGTTTGCGCTAAGCGAAATTAGTCATACGAACGCTCAATCGGCAGCTTCTTCAATTATCGAAATGTTTCGTGTGCAGTTAATATTGAGGGTGTTAATGAGGAGCGCTACTTGAAGGCCTCATCTTGTCTATTGTGAAAATTTGCGCAGATGAGCCAAGTAATAGCGGCAATGTCTCACAATTTTGACGTATCCAGCTGACGCTCGCTCGCTCACATGTGCCCAACAACCGCTGTTTAATCAATCTTTTGTTCCATGCGTTTCAACGAGAATTTGCATTTATTAGTCACGTAAATTTTTTTGATAATGACTCTCCTATACAATGGAAAATTTTCCACGACTGTTATTAGGCCTTCCTTCCTGAAAAATTGGTCTATATGTTTGTGCGAAGGTTTGCATGTCAATTATTTCCAGAAATCGCAGTCGTAGCATAGGATATTTTCTTAAAAAGCCTTCCGATACAGAAATCATCAAATGATAATTTGTGTTATATCTTCTTGCTAAATTTGGAGTCGTTCTTCAAAGTGGAACAAATGAATAGCAGTCCGAGGATTCGCATCTGCAAGGCTACTAAGAGAGTTCAGATAACGTGTATTTGTTGACTCATAGTGCAAATACGGGAACACCTCTTTAAACAATCTTCTCCTGAAACATAAGATCCGTCATTTCACCAGTAACAGCTTTTCAAAAACACAGAATTCCACCAGTCCTCGTCACTTTCTTGAAGCCCTAAAATTGTGAAAAGCGAGAATACGGGTGGTCCTTACGAAGGAACGAAAAATGTACGCAAAACAAAAAGTTATGACGACAGAGTGGCGATCCTTCCCTTCTCTCCAGATATCCCATCGAAGTTTGCAGTTTGGGTTGCAACGCTCATCAAAATCACAGCCATTCATGCCTATACTCCACAAAGATTATAACTGGTGTCGAGCAGCTACGTAGACACAGTTTTACGCTTTTCCGTTTCATCACTTTGTAGTCATTCATGGGAATATCTCGAATCTATTAGCGCATTTTTTGCAACTATATTCTGCAAAAGGACGCAGTGGAACAGCGCTGAGCATATGTAAAGCGCCATTGTTATCAAAGGTTTCTCTACGAACATAGTGCCGGGAGAATGATCATGTCTCTTCAACTTCCGGTATGCTCTGAAGTTGAGATAAGCTGCCCCATTGCAGTGAATGAGTCCTCAGCAAATTTTTTATTCAAGCCATGCGCTTATAGGCAGTGTGGCACTTCAATGAGATATTGCTCGCCATAAAACAACTCTTTCATGATCATCATTAACAACTTCATAAGTTCGCTGCCAGCCTCAAGAATTGTCTAAATTAGTAGTTATATGAAAAGTATGTACATTTTTTCTTTCCTTTCTTTCTCCCTCTTTCGTCATAGTTATGCCGAAATTTTCACCTCTAAAATGCATACATAGTTCGCGTCAAAATTTCCACTCTAAGCTAGATGGGTTATCATCGTTGTGTAGGTTTTCATTGTTTTCTAATGTCTTTTGCAGAATTTTTTATTCCGATCTATTTGTGGAATAATTTGAAACGTGTTGTTGCAATCTCTCTGCAATTTCTGGTTTTCGGTATTCGATTTGAGATAGTGGAGAAGAATCACGTGACGCATGAAATAACGAAATATTTATCGATATTTTTGAGCGGTACGAAATTGTGAACGCAAAACTCCACTTAAACGAAATATTGGAAAGTGCCGAGATACTCTGAAAACGCATTATTATTTGTTTAAAATTTTTCACTGCAGTTGTTTTTTTCGCAAAAAGTGTTCCAAAGTAGTCGAAGTGAGCAATTTCATTATAGCGAATTCTATTGCATTTAGCATTTTAGCTGTCATTTCGAAGTAATAGAATATAAATGCAGTGCAGCAAATGCAATAACATCAATTTAGATTCTTTCAAGCTACGGGGACTGATCTATAGAGTATTGAACTTATGTGAGATCTGCTACGAACAGATTCTCTACCCACATGACTTAGGTTATAAATGAAATGTTTGATGTAACATAAAAGCAACTGACCGCCTATTGTCCAATGTCAACGGAATAAATGAAACTAAATGAACGAAAATTTGTTTGCATTTGATGTTCGTCTAATTTTATCGACCTCATGACAACATATATGAACTTTCCATGATGCTCACAACGATGACAGGTTTTGATGAAATTAATAAAACTCATGCACAGTGCGACGATGGGGCCATTCTGTCGCAGTTGTTGAAATCATCGATCTCAATTTTGGTCTTAATGAAGGAGATGGGGGGGGGGGAGAGGGGGGAGGGGAGGGAAGAATTCGGCCCAGTTGTGATAATAAATATTTCGATTTAGTCTTCGCTCGCCACCAAAATTTCTGTCTCTGTGAGTAGGTATAAAAAATCAACCAAGTGCTTCCGACTAATTGCTTTTTTTGAGAGAGAGAGAGAAACGTAAACCATTCATACCCTACAAATAGCTCATTTCAACGATATGAGAAAACTCTATTCGATTTCGATTAAAAAGTTTAGTGGGTGATTTGATAAATTCACTAGGCGAAGAAATTTTTAAGACCGAGGGAGGGATTGTTTAGTAATTGCGTGCCAATGCATAAAGAGCAAAGTTCGGACTCTTTCAATCGTACGAATGATTTAATGGATCGGACAAAGAGACCCACAATGCGTTCTTTTGGATAGTTGAGACTGCTGCGTTTGGTAAAACAGCAAAATAACATTAACAGTTGAACACTCTCGTGGACAAATTACGTCAAACACTTTCCCTTTACGCATATCCTTCAAATATTCGATCAGCAAACAAAAACGACCAACTGAACCGACTGATTGGGGCAGCTTCAGGCAGATCAATGCATCTCAAGTATTCGTTAAGAAATACCTCCAAAAACAGCCGAAATAAGTAATTGTAAAAAGCGCTTACGCGATGACTTATTTGGAGTTAGCTAGTGATAAATATTTTTCTCTGCTTCTGAGTTCGCATATTGTAAGACTCATTCTGTGTTGGTTTTTGTCGTTGGTGATTCCTTAAATCCTGAGCATTCCGAACACTTTTGGACGGACGTCTTGATTATTAGACTGGATAGCCCAATGACTCGGCAACGGATTAGCATAAAGAACGGATCTGTTTGCTTAATGACGAGTCAAGACCTCTTAGAACAATGGTTGATTGGCTGGAAGGAAGAGATCGACTTCGGAACTAGGTTAGACTTCTCTCTAAACTCCAAATGTGGGATGACAGCTATTCCGGATAGTGTGGCGAATGCCTGTGTCAAACTGCGTGTGTGCTACGTATATGCATGCCACGCATGCGCTTTTTTTAGAAAATCATTTTTGTAGTGGGATACTCATAGAATTTTGTAACTAACTATATCATAGCTAAATAGGCGATAAACTGTGGACAACTTCTTTGCATTCATTCAAAGAAAAAACATAACAGCTGGAAACGAGGGTAATTGGTTTATTTCGTTTCATATTTACAATAATCATACGTTTGTAGGCGCATATAAAGATGGTTCATTCAGATCGGTAATTGGGTAAGTGCAGAGCTGAAGTTGTCTTTCATAAATCCATTCGTAAAACTGAATGAAAGCAAGCAAACTTGAGCTGCTGAATGTCACTTCAACTTTAGCTAATTGTTCAATATCCACTCATGCGATTCGCTTGTTATCTCTTATTCTTTTCTTAGTTAGTGTGCTAATGCTTTGTCATCCTCACGGTAGTGTTCCAATTGTTTGAGTGTTAGTTTTACGGCTTAATGACTTCGTTTCACTAAAGTGCTCGAGAGTTCTTAAGGTAGCGATGACTTCGCTACCTTCACTTTATGAAGTGAAAAGTTGCTTCTCATTAAGTTTCCGATTTGGATTCGGATGGTGATATATCAGTGCTACTTAAGCTTCTATTAAAAAATACGCATAACGCGTTTTTCTAGATGTTCGATAATCTCTCCTTTTTTTGTTGCCTCCTTTTTCTGAAGAAACTCTCAGAATACTTCATCTAATCGATCAACGTCACTTGACCACTTCCCTAATGCAAGCAACATTTGTTGTGCCCGCTTCTCAACGTTTGCAAAGGGCAACATAGCAAAGTATATTGCGAAACCGTTTTGCAAAGTCATATTGTGCGGAATATATACTGACTGTTTATGACGGATGTAAACGAAAATTCCAACTATTCTCTAAGTGCAGTAAAATATTCTCTGAGGCATCGTAATCATGTTCGTCCAATTCTTGTGCACTAATAGAAGAGAGATTCCTATAAAAAACGTTGCAATTGCGTTTATTCATATTTTCAACGAACATGGATACGCATATTGGGACGAACATGAACATGGAAACGAACATGGAAACATGGATACCAATGGCGCATATTAGAATCTTCCACAGACAGAGAAAGAGAGAGAGAAAAAAAAAGTTAAGAACGACCATGGAGGTAAGCGGAGAGCGTGGAGGGAGATCAGATCTTTTGAATGTTATCATGCCATGTTTATGCCAATTCTTCCTCTCCCTTCGTACACGTTACTGGTTGATACCCATTTATGCCAGCTCATTTGGTGCTAGTGGCAAATTAATAACTGCAAAACTAATGCAGCAGATGAATGTTTTCAACGATCATATTCGCCACGCATTTCGGCGTTCTGTTTTCCTCGATGGGAAGCGAACTCTTCTCAGAATGAAAACATCGAATCCCAATCGTTATCATACAAACTCTCATATCCCATCCTTATGAACTTTTCTCATTGGCTTACAACTATACGTTTGCACGTTTTACGATTCAAAATAAATTATTAATTAACTGTGAATTGTTGAAAAATTTAGAACTGCAATAAGAAGTATTTAGCAATTTGAGCATATTAAAAACAACAATTTACTTAAATAAACTTTATTACGCATACTTCTGACCAAAAATTTCCAACTGTTGAACATTTCCAATCATTGAAACCTAGCTAGGAAATTCCAATTCGTTTGATTTTTCCCTAAGAAGTACGGCCTAAGTGAGGTTATCCGATCTGGATTGTGGTTTTGACTTCGCATCACAACATCCACTGTCTTTCATCGTAGAACGTTCATCCGCGTTTCGCTACAGCCATTAGCGTTTGGTTGGCTTCGCCCTTCTTCACAGACTGAAGTCAAACGAATTGAAATTAGCTGAGTGGGTTTCATGAATTTAAAAAAAATTGAATATTCTATAGTGTTCCACCAGTGGGTCTTCGCTGAAAGCGCGAGAAGTGCATATTGCTGTCTATTTCAGTGGCGTTA
Organism: Toxascaris leonina; assembly: GCA_022844705.1. Lineage (NCBI taxonomy): Eukaryota > Metazoa > Nematoda > Chromadorea > Rhabditida > Ascarididae > Toxascaris > Toxascaris leonina. The sequence continues at coordinate 15,960 of JAARMF010000676.1, read as the reverse complement.
TCGGGCATCCAAATGATGCGACAACAGTTAACGCGACTGAACTATGTCCGGAGGTAGTCCATTCCTGAATCTCCAAAAAAGATGTTGCGCTAGTTGTGTGCATTGCAATATCTTCTCAAGAGATGAACTGAAGTTATTTCAATGTGGAAATAATTGACAGTGACTCAAATCTGTCAGGTAGGCACTAATCGCTGCAAAAAGAGAAAGATGTCCCGCTTTGCCGATCTGACCTATGTTTACTACGAGTTTTCTCAGATTTCCTCGAAATCAAATCATTTTTAGGCCATACAGATAAAATTATTGAAAAGATGCAGTCCGTCAGTTGGATAAAGATAAAGAAGACACTGATCGGGAAAACATCTTTTTTATACCTCTACCTCTTTTTATACTCTAATTGTGCCTCCATGATATGTTGCGCGGCAGCGTTAGTCCTGTTGAAGATATATAACTATTTTTTTGCATTCGTTAACATTTGCTATCGTCGGACTGTTTCAAAGCTTTTTTTGCGGAAGGTATTTTCGCACGGTCGGCCGTAAAGATGTTATCATCTGGCAGGACTTCTTCCAATACAAGAATTCTGTTGGCATTACAAAAGTTCTGGATAGATGGTCGCGTTGATGTTAACAAAATGAGAGAAGAAGCTGAAATGTCGGTGGAAAAGTTCTTCCTTTATACTCGTAATAGGCTGCTATTTGCGGATGCCCTCCGCCTTCTCATGCTCATTCATTGCTCTTCTTTAGCAGATTCCTACTGCTAACTTTATCGCTTTCACGCCTCTATTTGGTCCTAGCGCAACCTGCCAGACGATTCATTTCAGTTTGCCGACGAGACCATGAAGTATATAAAAGAATAGGACGAATGCATGTCATGTAAACTAAAAGTTTGATGGCTGTACGCAAATTTATATTGCGTAGTCATCGCCTAAGCAGCATTCATCTTCTGGACAAGGTTCTCGTCTTTTTGCGCATCAATCACCCTTCAGAACTGAGCAACCGAGATGGCGAGAAGCACTCGTTTCTTCAATGGTGCACGTGTCGACCGTCATCGATGTTGTGGACGATGAATTGAGCCATAAACCACGCTCTTAAGAGAAAAGAGTGCGTGCATTCAGCACCTCAGAAGCTGGTGCGCATTTTTGGTGAATAATGCAACATCACCATTATAAGCTTTTTGCCAGGAAGGATAGAGCAAATCGCCGTTACGTCTCTCAACTGTTACGCGCGTCCACTGCATCAACCACATCATCGAAAAGAAACGCTTCCAGCACCGACTGTTGTCTACTTCTGCCCTCTATTTCAAATTCCTCTGGTAGAGTGTTTCCCTAGTCACACTCTTATTCTAGTGCTGCTGTTCGTGATAGCACTGAGAATAGCTGGGTTGGAAGGAACGCTATCATCCCATTGCAACTACCAAAAACCGACCATTTCTTGGGCTGTCAATCGCACAGCGAAATCGATTAAAGCAGTATTCGTCTTCTGCTCGTGTCCGACTCTTTTCTGAATGAACGGCTAGAGCATTTCAGTGATTTCGTCCAAGGCATGCTCCTGATATCAACTCTCAATTCGGCTTTAAGCGTTCAAGGATTATATTTTTGACGGCTTTGTCGGTAATCTAACACTTTGAAAGTGATTATAATCACTAGAGAACAATACGTGCAGCGCACGGATGAGAATATTTGCTATTGTGCTGAAAAAGCTTCACTGAAAAGGAGAACAATTTCTATATCGTTGAACGGGAATGTGAATAGTGACGCATGACGGTGATTTCATGATTTGCTGTTTTCACGCACATTTGGACACAGATCTTAAAATGCTATTGTGGGACTTTTTTTATAAAAATCTTTAGTGTTACTCATTTTCCTCGCAGCCGAGCTTCTTTTGATAAATTTCTTGCCGAGGTTTGCTAAAAGTTTGCTTCTCAATGAGATTTTGCAGTTTATCAGTTAGTTTGTGTATGCTTTTCTAGCTAAGAATGAAATATTCAAAAATTTTCTTTGCATCATCAGCTGATCACCTTGAAAGCATACAAAGTTCTATCAACTAATTCAATTTACTAGCATTTCATAATGCCATCACACTATCTGGCTGCCATTGGTAGCACATCCTTTCGGCTATATCTAGTGGGATATCTTGTTGGCGATGTTGAAGGAAAGCTGAATCTAATTAAAGAGCATCATAGCTTCTCACGCGGTTTTCAAGTATTCAAAAAGTACAAAACGATTCCTCAACTATATAAATAATTGAGAAATTCTTAGCAGAAGCTATTGAAGCATTCATTGAAATTCTTTCAAATAATAACTGAATAAGTGCTTTCCGTAATGTGATTGGGAAGAAAGACCACAAAGACCGATGAAGGAAACTTGAGCGAATCGCTAATTGACGTTGTTGTCTATTTGCAAAGATAAGTAAACAGGTGAAGGAAGATGAGATTGCGCGAATGGTTATTTCCGTATCGGTTCGTTTAGGAAGTTATTCTCGGATTTTATTATATGTCAACAAGTGAAATGGGGACAACATCTCAACCATATATAGTTCATGATAAGCTCAGCAACGCATCTTGGTCTCCTATTTCGTTGCCATTTTTATATGCTCTTCTATCTTGTCATTTCACAGTTGAGAATTCCAGGACATTTTAGAAAAGTAATAACGCAGTTTTTTGATCGTCCAAAATACTACGTAAAGAAAAAAGTGTTAAGTTGTAGCGAAGTGTGAATGAAGAGGAAACAGCGATTTATAAAGTGGAGATTAGTGGTCATAGCGAAGATAAATGGATCGTAAAGACCACCATAATGTAAAAATGATTATGCAACTCAAAGAAATGGCCTCAGCAATCATTCACTGCAGCTTGTTTCCATAAATTTCAGCACTATTAAAGCTTTAGCTACGAACTAGCTTCAACTCCCATCTTTGGCAACAAAGCGTTGCTTTTGAGGCATTACCATCTGAATTGACAATGAACGTTCAAAGACTGCCTTGCAATTGAATGTTGAGACGTTTGCGCAAGCAGTGAGAATTCATCAAGCGTTTTTTTGCCGTACAAGATTAGTTTCCTCAAGTTGTTTATTTCGAATTCGTCTCATGATAACAATGCGTACAAGTTTTCTATGCGCTTACTGAATCGTTCAATTCCGTTGGCTATAATGGAATTTCATGATGTTATTAGATGCTGAAAAGAAGCAATTTTCAGGTAAGCGTGGCAAGAATAATATTTAGTTTTACTCGACTAACTAATCGTAGCGTTAAATGTGCGATTAAGAAATTTGTTTGTCAGCTGCCTCAGATAACTCTCTTACGAATTCTCAAGTGGAAATTATTTTGTGAGCAATTTGCAAGCATGCTGTATGTAGCATTATTGCAATGTCATATTTTTTAGTTTCGTTTATTTGCGCACCGTACAAAATAAGCACATTTTACTAGTATTTTTTGCACCTTAAGTATGCTGATTAGAGATAATATAGAGGATGTGCATGAACGCTTAATTTATATAAATATAAATTTTGTGCTGTTTAGTGATCGAAGAATGAGCGGCTTTATTTCTTAGCACGCTGATCTTTTCGACCTTATCCAGAATCCTAAAACAGTACCATCTTAAGTAATACAATCGAGTTAAAGCACTTTGTTCGATTAAAAGCAAAGAAGACATTGTCATTCTTCGAAATCCATTATGCAAATTTCTCAGTTTCCAATTCGCATGCATTAAAAAATCAAATTGAAGCGCAAGAGAAATTGTTTATACACAGCAGACTATACCGACCCACTTCTGATGAGTATGTCATACCTAAGCAGCGATACTTTCGAGCATAGACAAAGATGCATAACTATGTAACTTAAAGTAGAGTGATATATAAAAAAATACTCGCAAACGACTTCTAAGTACGTGCTTTTCAGAGCCAAAGCTTCTAGGTTTTAACCTAGAAGCTTTGGTGGAGAGGCTTTAGCGAGCTGCGCAATTCTTACGCATCCACAAATGTCGCTGCTTTGCGCGCTATCAGTTTTGTTGATATTTTTAACTTGAATCTTCTGCGCAAAGTTTGTCTCTTTCGGCTCATAATTGGCTGCGCTGTTATGGTTAATATTGAATCATCAACTTTTTGACGTTCATATACTACTACAGTATAACAAATTTACCAAATGGATTTATGAATATTTTTTCTCAAAGCTTTTTCGGCTTCATTTCCAACTTCCTCTACGCAATAACTTCCTCAAAGTGTTTCAGTTGTCCTTCATTCATAAGATGCTCGATTTCTGTGTTACTTTATAGTTTTTCTACTTTACGGCGCATATAAACAATTGCCAGATTTTTGCGGTAGATTTTATCAGATCTTCACATGAGGCACTTACGCTGATTTTTATGATGAATCTCAAAGCAACATTAATAAAAAAATTTCGTCATAGACCAGTGCTTTGAATAAAAGCAGCGATAACTTGGTGAGTTCATACTTTGTTTCAGGAGTGAGGGAGAAAAGTGGGAAGGGGCTAAGCAATTTTTCCTGTCAAATATAATCTTTCCCGAGTATTTCGCTTGATACGGAGTGCGTCTTCCTCCCTTGCAAGCAGAAAACCACCACTTCTGGAGATCACCAGTTTGAAAATCGACATTAGGCTGAAGCTCGAAATGTTAGGTGATGTGCAAAGAGTTCTTAAACTCTGTTTGGCTGATATGAAGGATGTTGGCAAAATTGGTGTAAACAAAACGCCACAGAGATAATTTCTTCTAAAACACCTCTGAGCATAGGATTATCATCGAAGAATGAACAATTTATCGGTGTGTTTTCACAGGTTCAGCTCATCAATTACGTTCGTCTGGAGTCTTCATCTATCAGAATGACAGCCGATAAATCTTAAATATTTATTTCGTTAATCTCAACCACAATCACTGACCAATAGCAGCGGCTGACTGATGTCTTTAGCACATCAGAGGTTTCTTTAATATCTCAAGCATTTCCAAACGCATTTTGCACTTTGTAGAAATGTCCATTAATACATTATGACAGGCCAAGTCTATGAAGCACGTATATTTAGATATATTTATATATTTAGACATGTATCCGTCTTTCTGATTTCCGGTCACTTCAACTCTAAAAAACGCATCCTATGGGTAATTAATTTTGAGGGAAGCTATTGTGTTGATCTCATATGTCATCGCACATATTGATCTGTCCCTTTAGAAAGAATTTATATACATTTGAAGGCGGAATAATTTTAGGTGCATCTCCGTTTTTTTCTCGTTTAATTAGTTTTTTCCCTCATGTAGTATGCTCATTATTCGTTGTTCATTGTACGCACTAGACGTTGATTCATTTCATAACTTATTTCAAGAAATCTTTGTGATTTCAAAGTTCATCGGTCGAATTACCAATCATTAATAATGTTCTGGACGCCGGCACTATGGATGGGTTAATTTAAATATTTTGTGAAAGCATTATTTTGCATATTTATTGGTTAGTCGGTTATAAAACAGGTCACCCAAGGCGGGGGGGGGGGGAAGGGGGGGAGAGCGAATGCAAAGGAGCCATCGTAATGGGCCCACTTGTTTCTTTACGCGTAAAATATTGGAGGGGAATGGGGGAAGTGGAGGGAGGAGAAATGTTACTGATTCTTCACTCTCATTATGTGGAAAAAAGACCTCATCGACTGATTGAAAACTCGCAACGATAGGCATTCCGAATGCAGAATCAATGTTGAAAGTCTTACTTGCTGGAGAATTGCTGGTGCGCAGATGGTGATGATTTGAGATTTTCTCAGGGGCTAGTTTCTCTCATATATGAAAATATTCAAAATGCTTCTTTGACACAACGATGTCAATACCACGCATTTATATAACCTCTGACTCCCCTCTTATGTCATAAGATATCAATCTTTTCAAGCGCTATATTATCCGTTATTGAGATTCAGTTTTCTTCAGTAATTATAAACTTCCACCCATCTGTTGTTGTATCTTTGAAATATCTCAGACGACGCCTGCTGATTGCAATGCAATGGGTCGTGCTGTCGTCATCGCAATCCGTCCCACTAGCAACTACCGATTAACTCCACTTAAAACATTTGTTTCTCTCCCTCTCCTTGTGCAACCAATCAGCGGTTTGTTAAAGATGAATGAATTTCAGATGACTGAATAAAATCGTATTGCTTCAAAAGATAGCTTTTTTTAAATTCTGAAGTGTTTCGATATTTACGAATCTTTTCCCCACTTCTGAAGTCATTTGTTAGTTGACAAAAGGTATGTGAAGCAAGCGAACGATTTGGAAGTCTATTAAGCAGCCCCTCAGCTGTTGCTTGTTACGTTTGAATGCTTTGAATTCTTATAGCTATTGTTCCAGTATCTTCGAACAAAAAACTGCTTCATTAGAGCCACACAGAAACTGCTGCATCAATCGACCATCGTGGAACACTGCAATTTTTGCACGAATTGAGGATTAGCTCACTTGCGCTATGCATTTGGTCGCTAGAAACCACGGATCATGCAATAGGCGGTCCTATATCCCGCGTAGTTGCACACATTAAATATACTGTTTGAATAGATGAATTGCGCTTAATGTTTGGTTATTTAGCAATGCTCTTGGTTTGCTTTTCTTTTCGAGCTGTACTTTCCGAATAATATCATTTCATCATAGCATGCTGGCCCTAAATTCTCTGCCGAGAACTCAGTGGAAGGAAGAAAAAGATGGAAGGAGGGAATTTGGGAAAAAAGCGTTCCATCGATCAACCGATATCTTCTAAACGCCGTTACTAGTCACTATAACAAATTAGCCAACTCAGTGAACTCTGGCGGTTGCTTTCGAATCGCATCGAACATTTGCATTTAGTCACATGCTTATAATCCATCCGTTGGGCGTTTACTACCGGAAAATATTGCGCTGAAAAATGCGCATTTTTATTTCTTTTCATTATTAGAAATATAGAAAATGGAATATATCAAAGTATGTGGTCATCATGCGAACATGGCGCATCAGTCATCTTGTGAGGTTTGAAATGTCGCCGGATGCGATACATCCAACTTCCAGATCTCTTAATGAGGGGTGTACAATTTCAGACTATAGAACTAATTGTAAACAAATTTTATTGCTAGCCTGTATTCACGATTGCATGAAACATTCGTTCAAAAAACTTCGATGTGCAAACAATTTCGGCTCGTTAGCTGTGAAAATGATTTGTTGTTGAACTCAGAAAAAATTCTACTTTCAAAGAATTTCGTGCTTTCTTCTCATTCGTCAGTATTTATAAAATCAGTCGAGTATAAAAGCGCAACGATTTTTTCACAGAATTCATTCTCGAATAAATTATTGCACTTCTGCAGTTATGATTAGTATATGAAGTATTTGCGAAATCTTTCTATCAGAAGTTTTCGAAATTTTCTCCCACCGTCTCATGAAGCAAATTCATTTCTCTAACGCTTCCACTGAAGAAAGTCGCATGATAAACGAGTGTATTACACACGAAATTTTTGCACGTTTGTATAAATTTGCTTCCAGATCGGTCGACAGCTATCGCTATATGCGGATTTGCACTTTTGGTTCGATTACACAGAAATAAACATTGTCCACATATAGCTGAAGTCCTTTCGAACGATGCGACTGGATACTTTCGTTGCTATGTGAATGACTTCGGCATCTCCTTTAATTTAGCCGACATCAAAACAGGTAGGCATTACGTGTGATATTTGGAGCCTGCTGAATCTAAATAAACTTCTTAGTTGGATCTAGACAAGCTTAGCCTAGTGAGTTTATCCTTGAAAACAAAGCAAAAAAGCAAGCATCAGTTCTCTCTTCAACTTTTCTCGGGCACGCGTGAAGTGAGCACCGTTCTAGCCGACGTTTTCACGGCAACTTTTGTCAGAAAAGAATTAAGTCATTTGAAAGGCCTGCGCAATATAGGCGTACTTTATGCAAGCAATATCTTTAACCATTGCGAATAAGCTGTAAGTGCACCACGTTCATATATATA
>JAARMF010000675.1:17802-29172 GCA_022844705.1 Toxascaris leonina | reverse complement strand
GGGGGGGGGGGGGAGGGTGAGCATTTCATGGCATTTAACTCCTCAACAACACTTAAGACTGCGGTCTGTTCTCTAGGCTTGCTCCAGTCGAAATTACATAAACAACCAGTATATAGACAATTTGTTTTACCACTGAAAAAGAATTTGCTGCAAAAATAGCAACGAACTGTCGCACAAATTGCAATTGTCGCAAAGTGCAATACATAAATTTGCAAAATGATCAATTTCAATGGCACAGAATAATAACATTTAAGAAGAATAATTCAATCAACTCTCATTCAGACACCTCACAATTAAAATCAAAATTATTCGGCATATAAGATGACTGCTTCAATTTAAATACAGTGAAGGGCTTAACACTCGTTCGCACATGGATTGCATTGTGTGCAAAAATAAACAGCAAGAAGCGCCCTTTTTCAACGGCTGTGTACGTTATTCGAAGCACAACTAGCAATACATTCTATTACTATAAACCAACTCAATTACAACCTTTCTTTGTTGAAGGTCACTTCAAATCCAATACACCTCAACAACTTTCTTGTCCGATTAGCTTGGTAAGCTTTCAGGCGGGATCAGCTTCCTGAACCAATTAGCCTGATTAACATACTGGATCAATAGGCTCAAGTTGCTTCAATAAGAATCAGCTAATGAAAAGACGACGAATTCCAAATAGAGAAAAATAGAAGTTTGACGCTCACTGATGCAATACGCAATCAACGTGCCTACATGGATACAAAAACAAACACGAAGGATCCGCTCGCGGCAAGAGTTGGGCTTGGTCACAAATGAAGACTCTGTATCGCCGATCCAGTGTTTTACCTCTTCATCGACAGAAGCATTCACAGAGTACAATGTTCACACAAATATTCGGTTACAGTAAAGAATGGAAATTTAATTATCAAAATTATCAGCAGTGAGCGATAACAGACGATTCCGGAGTCAGACTGCTCTAGAAACCTATTTGTATGGCTAGACGGAATTAAAGCAGCTGATTCACCTCGTACACTGAACACTGAAATATATCGTGCGAGTGGATGAACACAAACTGAATATGCAAATGAATTGATATGCAAAGTTTTGAGATGGTACAGCAAAGAGTTTGACGTAGATTGATGACTGAAAATAGGGCGTATCGGGTATTGGAATAAGTTGAAGGGACGATCATGTAAGAAGGCAGGAATGCGGTGCAAGACGCACGGTACAACAAGGCACGCCAACACCCAATAACAAGGAATAGGCGTATGCGTTACTCGCAAACGAACGCTGAACTGCTCTGAGTCAGACAGTGATTGCGCAGATGCAAAGCTCTTGTTGGGGGATGTGTGCTGTGATAGAGAGCATGCAAACGGGGGAGTGCATCATCGCGAGTCATACAAACAAAAAGTATCGACACCCCGAAGGGGACACATAGGTGCGGGGCCATTGAAGGAATTTATGCGTTGCTCGCATTCTAGCCAATTCGAACTGTCTGAATGCGCTCAATAATGTTGCTACACCAAAGGGAAGTGCATCATGTGCAGGAAAGTCTCTGGCCGGTAGAACATCTTCAGATGGTACTTTACAGTAAAAAGTGCATCAAGGACGCCTCGTAGGGTGTACTGCTGAAGGCCCTTTTTGAAATGAGAGTGGTGGTCCATCATTGGTTAAGTTTAACCAAGTGCAAATATATGGGATTGTTCACATTCCTAGATGGGTAGGTAAAAACAAGAAATGAACGCGCCCATTTACTATAGAAAGTACTTTATACTCGAGCACAGTCCTATCGCTTATCTCTTTAACGAAATTTTTAGAGTTCTTTTATGACGGTCAAATCTTGTTCCTTAGGATTTGAAGAAGATCCTTTAATATCGATAATTTTTGCATTCAAATGAACTGAAAGAATTCATTGCGAAATACTTAAAGAAAAACAAATCCCATCGGTGGATAAATTTTCCACTCCATTTTACTATCCACTCGGATTCAATTCACTAAACAACTACGAAACTAGACGTAACTTGCATAATGGCAATTTCCACTTTTCGCACATTCGTTGCAAACGGTGCAGCCAGAATTGAACGATTGTCCATCAAAGACTACTCTTGAAATAATTACAGCCTATTCGAGACTTAAATAAAAAATTGTATTTATTTCATTGCTCAAAGCAAAATGACCTAAAAATAATCACTAAGCAATAAAATCAGCTAAAATAGTGATTGCATGCGAAATATCACACGAATGGTGTGATTCTATGAATGACGAGTGTATTGTGTATATGAGCGAGCGGATGCGATGGCAAATGAGAGATTGTTTTGGGATCGATGATCGGATTCCACAGTTGCATTGATACTTCGCTGAACGGTTGGATGCGTGGGCAAAGATGAATCTCATTCTTCTAAGCATTTGTAAAATATTAACAACGAAATTCTTCAATTCACTCTCACCTTTAATAATAAAGAGGTGGTCATTTCCTATTATGGTCGCGAGTTTTTTTCACTTCATCGGACTATAACTCAATTGAAAAGAAAATAAAATCAAATTTAAATATTTTCCCATTTTTCTTCCGAACGACAACGAAAATGTGGCAAATTACGGCAAATAAACTATTGCTGGTAAATACACTTCATAAAATTTCTTAATCTGTAATAAAGTGACCAACCGGTTGCATGAGTGACGCAAAAAATGCATTTAAGAGTTATGAATGATGTGAACACTTCGATATGCTAATTTTACCTTGCACACGTTTATTTTGGGATAATGGGGATGCAAAAAATGTAAGTTGGAATCTTGCCGTATGAAGGAATTGGGCGTGGTGCAAGCCATTGAATCAATCAGCATCTAGATGACGTCAGAGTGCTTGTGCAAAAACTCGCGTCCGCACTGTTCGAATGCTCTGCAAAAAATGAAAAGTAAAGTGGGCAATGAAGTCTTTTGGCTGCAATACTTCGATGGTGCATAATTAGAATTGATGAAGTTTTATTGATACGTAATTCTTTGAATAATTAATAGTGATAAGAGAGATTCACTGATAAAATATTTGGAAATGATGCTATCAAAGTTGGCGGTGTGAGAATGGTTTGAGGTAGAAGTGCGATGTGAGAGATGGAGAGGGTGGGCAGCAGCTCAATTAAAACAGCTCTAATATTACTACTAAGAGGACCTGGTAATACTTTTATGGTTACCAAGTCATACAATGCCCATTGAGAATTAAAATATAGACGATATTTTGCTGCAATGATGATTCCCTCAGTGAGAAAAAATCATTCACGATTTCATTGACTGTTACTGCTAGAATGCCATATTACTGCTAGAATAGATGCTCGTCAAGCGATCCGAATAAAATAATAATGGCGATAATAATAATGACAATAACAATAATAGTAATAATAGTAATAATGATAATAACAAAAATAATAATAACAAAAATAATAATAATGCGGTAAAGTAAAATATAAGGTGCGCTCGCGATTATCAAGCAAAGAATTTCGAGTAATTTGGTCATCGTCGATGTTATTATTGCAATAGGGCGCAATTGATTGGCATCAACGGCAGCAACAGCAAAACTGCCTAACTAAACAAACTGAAGGGAATCCGAAGTGTGGAAGAAGAAAATCGATTCGTGACGGCCCTCTGAGATACTTTCAGCGACGACCCTGAAGATTTCCACCTCCTCCCCTCTTCTGCATTTAACAGCGTTGCGGATTTCGCAGTATGCAAGGTCAGAGACGCAGTCCAAGTAATGCACACATCAAAACTGCTCTGCTTCTCTCTCTCCCTCCTCATCTAACATATTCCCTGTTCGTTTCCCTCTTTACTTATTACTGGTATTCGAACAACGAATGACCTCAACGCGGCCCCCCCGACATATGGCTCTCCATGTCTTCTCTGATACTCCAATACCATCATACTATTTTCATACAACAAAGCGATCAACACTGTCTCAGTTTGCCTGCATTTATATCATCAACGCACCAAACGAAACTACCAAACGATGGGTTATGGAAATCTTTGAATATTTATAGAGTGAGGGGTATAACCTCAGCTATTGTGTGGTCATCACGAGGGCAACTAACTATTTACGTTACATTCACACAAGAAATAACAATATTTGCTTTTCTTGCAAAATTAATTTAATGATATTTTATAAATCAAATTCGGTATCCTTTGAGTATCCATATTAAAGACTATACCAATATAAACGTATATATTGTCTTCGCATTAAAGTAAAATAAAGTAGACTTGATAAGAAAAGTGCACTGTTTAAAGGGAGTTTATTGGTGATAAAGATTGCAAAGAGATTCCTCCAAGGAGAAGGAAGCGGAGAGAGCGGATGCAAATGAGAAGTGCTAAAAACGACACTGAAAAATTCGTGGAAATCGGATGTAGTGCAGATTTGCGTTCTCTATTCGGAGTATTCAGAAAGCCGACAAGAGCATTACTCGATGTGAATTAAAAGACTATCGAAGTGGGAATGGCAACGCCTTAAATGGCCCTTCGCTTAGGATTTTCATCAATTCTTGCATTAGCACACCCACGACTTCGCGGCTCAATGCCGCAATAATTGAGGAATAAACTGAGAAGAAATGTTTTGAAACCTCAGAAAAAATTGGGGGACTTATCTAATAAAGGCAAGGTTTTATTAATAAATGTAAATTGCTGAAAAAAAAACCCAACAGTCATCTGAAATCGTAGAGATTCCCTCGTCGGTTAAACTTTGTGTTTCAGCAGGAGAAAGCTCTAATACGCTGGACCTCTTCCCCTTTCGACATCGCAATGGCTTTCTGAGCTAAGACACCTTTACGATTCGAATGTTCGCTTTCCAAACACAAAAGCTTCAAAATATTAGGTTGTCTTCCTACTACGAAAGTTTGCGATACCTGTCCAAGGATGTGATAGCGAACAAAGATATGAAACACGCGAGAAAGCGATTGCTGTATACGTCAACTATCTTAAGTCTCAGCAATATCAACACCAACAATGGATGCAGTCAATTCGTATGAGCAATCACTACACCAAGTGCTGTGCATCTGGCAGGCAGCAGGATTCAAATTTGCTGTATAATACTCGCCTAGGATTGGCTTAGTTCCACAATTCAAATCAACACTATGATGATGCGGTCACATGGAATAACGTCGGATACGAGTGATAAGATGATGAACGGTGTCACATTTATGACACAGATGGGAACGAAGGTCGTTGACGGTGTATGACGATGAAGAGATCGCAAATGAGCCTGCATAATCTGAATTGACTCCTGAAACAAGGAACGCACACATCGAGGAACTATACGAATCTTCAACGATATGCGGTCATTACCATCGGCTATTTGCGAACAAGCTACTTTCCTAGTTGCTAATTGTTCAGCACTATCCACTTCGTATCACCATCGTCCTGGTCGTACTTATAGCTAGCACGGCAACGGAATCTGGAGCCATGCTGTACTGCAGCTTCAGTGAACTCCGAATATTCACCGGATCATTGCGCTCAGAGATTCTCTTTCCAACTTTTTGGGGAAAAACTCTGCTAATACCTTTATGGTTCTTCGCAGGTGATTCTCGACAGTTGTACTCCTGGACATTTTTGGAAATATGGCGCTACCAGGAAATCTCAGTCCTTTACATTTCTTCATGCGCCGATATCATCGCCGGATCGAACAATCTCCCATCCATAACACAACGTAGAACCACGCACATCGCCGTAAGCATTTCAACAACGAGGATCGCTTTCAACCATTCCGAACAAATAAATAAACATTAGCAGCAATAGGCAGATACATGCCAATTGTTGTTTCATAACAATGAAGTGGATATATGCTATGTTATGCTTTAATAACAAGCTTCTAGCCTAGCATAAACTCAAAGTGTTTTTTGAAGAAGAAGAAGAATCACCGTGTTCAACTTCGATAAAAAATTCATAAATTTATGCGAAGCAATAGAGCGTTACTGTAATAACATTGATACAACGATCACATGGATGCAGTCGTTTACTCCTTCCTCCACGATCGAATGTCTTTCAGTTTTAGTGAATCTTTTCACGTGCAATATGAAACATTTCAGCGATCACTTCATTCCTGAACGTTCTCACCGGAAATCCACTCAACTGTTAAAATTCCTCATAACCAATAGCGTGAACTTTCAATAGCTATACTAAGAATGAATATGTAATACTGCACTCGTTTCGGCTACATGGGTTTGGCTGTGATGGGTTTATCCGAGGCTACAATATTGCACTAAATTGCGAAATAATTTTTCGCGCTGCCCATCAGGGCGAATAGCTTTTGCTTGAATTTTATCAAAGTGGCCGAATGTGCTGAACGCTGATGTTTAATCAACCCTAGAAAACGCATGCTTCTAAAGGGGAATTTCTTGTTCACTTGTTTAAGATGGAAAATTAATTACGCTTGCGAAATTTGCTCAACTCTCGGAGTCGAAATTCGGAGCAGCATTTCTGGATTTCTCGGAAGTTTGTAAGAAAGATTTGCTTTCAAAACCCCAAGCAAAACTTTTCTCTGATATACACCAATGTCGAGTTTTCTAAGGATTCGTTTGTATTCTTCGTGAAAGAAAACAACGAATAAATAAATATGCTACAGAAATATTCATTCCACAACAATGAGGCGCACTATTTAATTAAACAAAATATTATCTATACGTAGATGTGTTATATTAGTCGTATATAATCCGATGAGTGCCACAATTCAAAACGAACCTCTCAACTGCTCATCGTTTCTCAATACGACACAACTCAGCGAAGACATAATTATCACTAAGTCGGTTGTGGTGTCACTGAAGACAAAAATTTCACATCAGTTTCACGTATCCACTCGCTAAAAATTCATTTAAATTCAAATAACTCATAACTGATGATTTCATCGCAATTTTCTGAGTTGTCAACTTTAAAGAAAAATCAAATTTTTATTGAAATTTTCAAAGAAAAAGAAGATTGACGGAAGTTTTTTTTAAAGGATAACTGGAATAAAGACGATTCAATATCAGCAGTGACGAATTGTTGACATCTAAAAATAAATGAAATTGCTGAAGCGTCGATGATTCTCGAGCTATCCGCCATGCATAAAGCCAATACACATAGAGGATTACTTCTAAGCACTCTCCCCGGTCGATTGTGGCGATATTCGTTTCGCATCGAATATTTTTTGATCGCTATCAGAGTTCTCTTTCACAAAGAAGTAAATATTTCACTGCAAATATCCACAAAAATCCCACAAAAAGTCTATCTGTTCGAATACTTCATAAAATGTTTCTATGCGGTTATTTATTCAACGAATGCTGCAAATTTTTAAGGTTCGTTTTGATTGTCTCTTTATATTTGAGTTCCTATTTTTACTAATTTCACCTCTGAGAAGTCATTGATGTTTTTTTTTTCGAACGATCGCTCTACACAAATCATTTTCTCTCGCATCCATAAATTACCTGATAGATTACAAACTCCTTGTCTTGAAGGGATTTCCTTTTACTCGAAAATGATATTATTGCTAAAAATCGAGCATTGTCAGAAATAGCTTAAGAGATAAAGATTGATGATATGTTTTGATGAATATAAAGGAAGCTGTTTGTTAAATATAAAGAAAGTTTCTTGTAGTCATTTTATATAAAAAAAAGTATGGGGAAATGTCCTAACCAGTTCATCGAAATATTTGTTGCCAACCCTCAAAACAAATCGTTAAAAGTTTTGCAAAGTTCGCAAAATTGAATTCAATTGTCGCATGAATTCGTTTAATTACTAGTGCCCTCTTTTTAGTGAGTAAATTGCACATAGATCACTATGCTCTATGCATTAAAGGACATTAAAAATATATAGCGTCCCTTTGCATAAAAAATATCTCATTGGCCGATTCTTTTATTCACTAATTGAGTTCAGATTACAAAGAGCAAAGATCACTTATTGGTTGATAATCATTGATGGCCACATTCAACGAGTTCTCTATAGGTATTTCACTACAAAGAGGTGCCATAAACACAACGCCATCTCAGTTATTTTGAAGCTTTGATCGGTGTTTGATATTTTATGGTTAGAGCAATTGCAACGGAATATTAGGCAATAACTGCAAGACTCAAACATTAACCAGCTGTTCTCTGAGCAATGCGTATAAGACAGCATCAAGGTTGTTTGATTTTCTTAGTTACTTCGATTGAGGGAGCCAGAATTTCTGATGACGGTCCATCGACAGACATTCTACTGCCCTCATTAGATGGTTGATGCTTGACTAGTTGATCTCTTGCTTCTTCGATTGAAGGTTGCAGACGCAAAAGTTTCGCTTCAGAAGTCTAATATTGCCAGAGAGCGACGAATGGAGACTATAGGAAGCGTAGTAAAGTGAGAAGGGGACGCAGATTCTTTGGAAATGAATGCTAAAAATGAGACTCGAGTTAAGATAAAATCTAGACAAGGTGCTCCAAAATTTCAAAGAATGCTATTTGACAGCTTGAGTTAGAGATATTCCACAGGTCTAAATAGCTTAGACTCACCCTAAAGGCTCATCTATACCTTCCAATGTACGAGCATTTTTTGCATGAGTGGAGGGGTGGGGGTGTTATCATCGGATGAATTGATTTTATCGTTTCGTTCTTCTGAGTACTAATCCACACTCCCTCTGACCGCTCCCACTGAATTATCGCAAACACCAGTCTTCAGAATCTGTAGATGGTGGATCATTATTTAAAACAATTTTAGGATTAGTTTCAGTATTGTTATGGAGAGAACAATTCAAAAATTGGAGGAATAAATATGAAAAGAAAGAAGATAAAGGGATCGAAAATTAAACGGATATGGGAAGCAAAGATGTCCTGTGATGGTTGTTAAATACTCGTTTGGTGGCACTCTCAGAGTCAATTATTGCAGTCGCGTTGAGTCGAGTTCCGTAAATCTTTCGTTCGATTCAAGTACATCATATGCTTCCGTTTCAGCAGAGTTATACACATATTGTCCCTTCACCAATGAAATCAAATGACATCCGATCCTTCTCAAATAATTCCTCGCAGTCACCCACTTTCCAACTGGATGCTATTACTTCTAGAAAGGGATCAAGCAGTGGGCCTTATTATTTTGAAAATTTCTGTTCGTGAAATTTTTATTGAAATTCTTTCAGAAACCTTTTTATAGACATTTATCCCACAATTCATCGAACTCATTGTAAAATATAAATTTTCAGAAGAGATTATTGCTCTCAAATGGGGTCTATTTCATTCAATATACATGAGAAGACACAGAATGCGGTAAGAATCGCCTGTTTGGAGAACCTCAAGATGGAAGTGAGATTCACATCTCCTCCTTCGGTCCTCTTTCCCCTACCTACCCACTCCCCCCTCATTCTTAAGGAATCTTATGTGTATTTATTAAATTCGAAGGCTCAGTTGCACATAGTTTCTTTCGAATTCCATGCCGTAGAATCAAAAACGAATAATCACGATTCAAATCATCATATTTCTACACTTCGAACCCTCTCCTATTATATGAGCCCCTAATTCATGGAAAATAATGGAAGCTAGAAGCTCGAAAGCTTATATATTGAGAATTACAACACGCCCTCTACAAATTCGTAAAGCTTCATATAAGAAGACTCTTGAAAGCTTTTAGACGTAACACCAGCGGTCAGGCAAATGCATCGGATCCTTCACAGCTGACTGATATACTAATCGGGGAAGCCAGCAGAATTAGGCATGAAAGCAATTGTCAAAGCTGGCTTATTTTCGTGCGCAGTGTTTCCCTCATGGCTGCTCAAACAGCCAGTCATAGCAGCCAACCAGTCATCTCGTTCCGCAATTTTGAGCTCAACTTCTATAAGCTAACAACAAGAGAATTTTTGAATATTCAAACTTTTGCATGGGATGAAGGACTTCGTTTCAGCTTCTATCGGTCGTCCCTCTATAACTGATATTTGAAAGTTGAGGCAGTCGATGCTGCAATCAACTTTGCTGGATCGAAATGAACAGGCCAATGAAACGACCATAATCCAGTGCGAAAGACAGTAGGAGCAGGGAATGGGAGGTGGAGGCAAGGTGAGCTTGGGGACAGGATGGCAGATAAGGGTTTCCAGAAAGAAGCATTCTGAAAAAAAAGGGAAGGAATTTTATTATTGGATGGGAAATGACAAAAAAACGAGACAAAATATACCTATATCCTTGCATAAGTAGACTATGACAAGGCGTGTTCGTAAATGTTTGCCCATTCCCCGGCCTGTCTGTCTGTTCGGCATTTTTGATTTGCCAACTACTATAAAGCGAGAAATGAAAATTAGTTATTCATCAAATCTGGAAAAGGTCGAGCGTGATGCCAATTTTCAGTGGTGAGTTGCGGTCATTTGAAGAAAGTAGTGGTCATCTCATAAGAGTTGCGGTCATTTCAAGAAAGCTGTGGTCATTTCGAAAGAGTTGTGGTCATTTGAAGGGCAGAAAAATTTGTGTCCATTCTTTCACCGATCGTATTTGCATTTTACAACGACTGACTCATCAAAAACGAATCTTCTATAGGAAATTTGTGCGAACTCTCGGATTCTTCAAATATAAACGCATTCTTCCGTGTTGATTACTTATGAAAACTGTTAACTAGATGAGCAGAATGCCAACACGCGTACGACTTCAGTTCAAGTAGTACCCATCCAAATCAACTGCCAGTCAATCGATAAACGTTCGATCCGTTATATTCAATCGTAATAATGAAGTTTTCAAAGTCAATGCAGTTAAATCTATTCGAGTATTTATTCACATAAACATTAAGAACATTGCAAAAGAATTGCAGTAGTAAAATTGCAATCGCAGATTGTAAAGTTGAAAGTGTTGCAAGTGAATTGCAATATGTGCGTTAGGGTTTGAATCTATAAAACCTCAACCGGGTATACGAAATATATCTGTTTAACGCTTATCTTTAATGGATTAAAATCAACGCACTATAAAAGTAATATATTTCAAATAATATGATGAGAGGGACATCATTCTAGAAGCGTTCGCGAATATATTGAAAGTGTTGTTTGTGTTCAGCTGTTGCATATTGCTGCCTTCAGATTCCTCTGCCGATATGCAGCTGTTGCTGAATGAACAGTCACCGCAACAAAAAATTTATAGAGACGTTTGAGAACGCTTTCGTAAGAGTTTATGCAATACAAAAATGTGAGAGTATTTACTTTCAACATTGCACATATCATTTGATCAATGAAAAAGTATCGAAGAGGAGGCGATTCTGTCTTTCAACGACTGAAGAGGATTTATGAGACAATGCATTTCATCATTCGGTGAAAATAATTAAATAATTAAATATTCGAAAATATGAAGGACTTTGACTAGGAAGAGAAGACGCCTTGCTGAGAGGAAGGAAGGCGAACAGCTATATACATATATATATATATATATATATATATATATATATATATATATGCTTATT
>JAARMF010000675.1:0-17620 GCA_022844705.1 Toxascaris leonina | reverse complement strand
TATATATATATATATATATATATATATATATATATATATCGCTCGCTTCTTCCTCCACCCTCACCCTTTCCTTCTCGTTTCCATCACTTATTGTAATCTCTGCTATGCCACTACTGGAAGGATGCCAACAGTACAATTTAGTTCGTTTCATATTCAATACGAAGACATTACAGAGAGGCATAAGTCTTTATAGTGGCACAAGAGAGTTGTGTCATTATTTTACAGCGCAGATCAATATTTGTCAAAAGAATTGATGTGCTGTTCGTTATCAATGACCGACCGACCGACCGGTCAAGCGATCCATTAAAGCGGAAATGCTCATCATTGATTAAAAAGAAAAACTGTGTGCATAAAGTGTAAACGGTTGAAAATTGAGTTGGAATGCAGCACACAATATATAAACGATTATTGCACTACGCGAAATGGTATATATATACGCTTAAATTACACATGATATTCACATGTAACTTTTAGTGATTAATGTCAACGAAGTATTACACAGAATAGTATCACTTCGCACTAAATACTACACTACTTTGATTGACAAAGTTAATATGGAAAGCGAACTGTGGAGTTTTTTTTGATGTTTTTGTTTCTTGAATTGCATTTATTATCCTAATTTCATTTCTTATTTTCAGTTCATTTCATATTTTGAGTTGATTTCTCATATGCAAATGCATAATTATGAATGTAACACATAATTCATACAAAATAGAATTGGACAATGAGTGAAACGTTGATGAAATATTATCAATTTGATTTATTTCAAATATTTTAAATCGATTACAATGGATTTCAAATAATATTTGATAAAATTAGAGAGCAATTTGCGGAAATAATTTGAAGGAATCATCCAAAGAAAGTGTTTAGCAATGATAAATGACAAAAATAAACGTTATCTTATTTCACAATTCTTTGATGGCTAAACGCATTTGCAAAAGTGTGAGTGCACTGAGATTGACGGAGGTTTGCTGATAAAGAGGGGAGTTATTGCGGTGATATTCCAAGAAAAATTGGGAAATTCTCATGGAAAAGAATTATGAATATTGAGAAAAACAAAAAAATCTCTTAATAAATAATTTTTGAACAATTTTACGTTAATAAAAAGAGCGTTAATAAAGAAAAATATTTCGAATTTAGCGAATAAAAAGTGACGCATTACTTTTTGGACATATTTCTGAATAAATCCAATAAGAAACGAAAAAGGCTCGCGTCAGTCGAGTCATAAATAACAATGCTTTAAATACAACTAAAATCGAAAGGATGCAAGAAAGCCACATTTTATGAACGTATTTTAATAAGTGAAATGAACACAACGCACTGATAAAAAACCGGAACTATTCGATTTATCAATTAAGCTAATGCGTATGTGGTATTTGAAGAATTAAACGGAAGCAAGTGCAAAATATTAGTAAAATCAGAGAGACAATGAAAACGAAGGCAATTTTTGAAGCAAAAAACAACGGATTTGATGCACAAGTGTAGAGATATTTAAATAGGGGCCAGACTACTCTCAACTTCTTTTCTACAATTGCAATTTTCAATTAGCTAAAGAGGTAATGAAAATTGAAGCAAGTGAAAAATATTTAAAAAATAATCAAATCGAATCATGTCATACGAGATGTTCACATATGCACTGACACGATCTGCGCAAAAAGTTAACTTCACTCGTAACCGCAAAAATTGAGTGTAATATTTAAATATTTCCATCCCCTATACCAGCCATCGTCTCGAAATGTCAAACTATCGCTATTCGACGACATAAACAAGTGCAATCGTTATTTAATATGCAATTCGACGAATACAACTCAATGAAATGCATCATCTCAAGAAGATATAATCGAAAATGTGTTATTCTCTGTGATTTACTACTTTGAACAACTCGATGTGATATAGTGAACTCATTGTTTACACACGAAAAATACACAAATCCATAGGGCTGAGTCGATATCGGCTATGTTTACTTCAGTTATATATAAACACATCAAAGATCAAATTCACTTCACAAGTACCGTATTAATGAGTTGATTTTGCATTGATACTTGCGAGTAGAATGCAAACGATATTTCCTTTTGCCGAGTTATTGCGATATATTACAAAGCATTTTTATTCCATATTGACAATATCAGGTGACGGTAATTCTGCACCTTCCGTTTCCTCAGTGATATTTAGCTTAAGCGAAGTGGAGAACAGCGTTGCTAGCATTCCTCCTCTAGTCCTCCCGTCGCGCCTCCTCTTTCTCCCCGCCCCTCTCTCTCCCCACAAATGGCCAAAGAAAAGAAGGCAACAACTGTTATCAAGAGGCAATAAATACAGAGTTCAAAGACTTTAAATGAGTCACTTTACAAGTGAAATTTAATGTGTAACCATTGGCTAAATAACAGATAGTCACTAATAAAGGATAAAACAATTATTATAGGAAATAGCTCAAATATAACCTCAGTATTTTTTGAATTGTTTGAATCGTTGATAGACTCAGACTGATAATTTATTCATTTTATAAGCAGATTGTTTAGAATATCCACCGATATGGCTAAGAGATAAACATCGAGAGGCATCATATCGGAGAAGTGAAATGAAAACAACTTTTGTTTGGAGGATTCTTTATCCTTTTTTTCATTTAACGGAGTCATTTTGCGATCATCGTCGATCAGATGACTAAGCCAACGATTCAAAGAGAGTTGATTTTCGTGAAGTGCCTCATCTGGATTCGCCGATTTCGTTGTTCACTAACTGCCTCATCTTTCTTCGTCAAAAGACAATAATTACTCGCATTAAAAAACAAAACAACTTAGCATTCCTCTTTCATTTGAAGTATCTCAAGAATGAAAGCGCTCCTTGTGGTGCAAAATGATGTATCGTTTAGTACATCGACTCCGAATTATCGTTTCATCGGCTCCAATTACTCCAATAGTTCCTCATTAGTTCTTCAAAATTCTCATTAAAATCTTCGCCATATATGAAAAAAGAAATATTCCGCTAATAGAAATAAAACAATATGTATGTACTTTTTAAAAATACCGTTACAAATATTTTGTGGCCAAATTCAAATGAATTCTTGAAAAGAGATTATAATCAATGAATGTTGCAGAGAGACTTTGAGGGGTAATAAACGTTTAAGTACGGTAAATTTGAATAAAATAAATAATGACTAAAATCGCGCAAAACAACATAACTTCAGAAGTTGCAAATAATTGAATTCGCCAAAGAAGTGCACAATTGCTAGACGGCATTCAAAGAAACAAACTCGCACACACACAATTCCGTTCCTCTTCCAGTGGCAACAACCGTCGTTCGTGATGCAATGTGCCCCACATACGAACAACGCCCTCGTAAACGCTCTACTTTTTATATGGAATCGATTACACTCTTTGATGCCCTTCTCATAGAAATCTCTAATAAAACTTCATCGCCTTTTCTATTTACCATAACTTGTAATAAGTTTCGACAAAGTTCTAGTCAATATTCCAGCTAAAATAAAACGTTCGAAGAACTTGAGCTCGATCTTTACAATATTCGACTTGGCCTTCAAACAATAAATAAAATTCCTTTACTTAGATTTACATCAGAAGGCTTAAAATATTGGCAATTCGTAGAATGAATTATAAGCTAAGCATTAATGATAGAATATTTGAGAAATAATCTCAATAATATGCAACTCGTTGAATATAATGTAAAACAGTAATCATAACCACATCGAGTACTTCCTTCTACCCTCTCCCCTTCTATTGGGTTAGAAATTTCGACATTTAGAGGTAGTGATCGATGATCAGAAAGTTAATAAGCGAGCATCGATAAGAAGAAAATTCCAGAAATATAAAAGAAAAATCATGTGACAGCAAAAATTATTCGTTCATTCTCTTTCAAAGTAGCACACTGCTAAATATCATCAATCATTAGCCATCCAAATGGGTGTCCGATCACTCGATTATCTGATGGTTCAAAGTTTGTCTCAATATGCAAAAAATACCTCTAAATAGGTTGCTAATAAATTCTGCAAATTTTGTGAGCCACTGAATTGTAATTTATGAAGTGCAAAGTGCAAATGAAGTGCAAATTATAAGTGCAAATTGTTGAAGTGGAAATGAAGTGCAAAGTGTGACAATCATAACATAAAGAGGAGTCGAGCAAAAAGGGTTTTATTTAGGAATCTTGTAAAAACTGAGAAGAATTAAGCTGATAGCAATGTCCATGCGATTAGTGACCGGTGATACCAACAAGATATAACGACAGCGAATATTCAATGCGTTATCCCCTCTTCTGAACACTGGCTGAAAGCATTCTTACCGAACATTCACAGCTATATCAACAAAGACACCCACCCATTTCCCTATCTCTATTTCCCTTCCTCCCCAGGCATCCTCGATCAATCGTCTGCCTTTGCATACCTGTGCAAGAACCGTGATTGATCAAAGTGGCTCTCTGCTATCAGTATCCATCACTTACTATTGTTGTAATTACTCTTACTGCACAAAGAGGGCCCACCCATGCTTCACCGCACACCCATATTTCTATTGCTCTTCTCAAATGCCACGTCAGCAGTCACGTCGTGCCTAGTACACATCCCTTCATTTCGTATTGTATGCCCTTTCAGTTTTCATTTTTGAAGGACGAGCGCTGAAGTGCATACTATACTACAGTATCCTGCAATCAGAAAAACTGCTACATACCTTAAATGTTCCGGAAAGTTCACTTCACACTTTTATATGGCGTTGTAATATCAATTCATGGATGTCAATCAAAGATGTAACTTTTCCCATTAGATGGCATGCTAACTTCACCAACAGATTTGCAATAAAACTTTAAATATGTCAGCTATTTTTCTATTTTTTAAATCGCAAAGTGACGCTCACCATAAAGCACTTATTTAAACAAGCAACAGTGTTTGCCTAAATGTTCAAGAATGCGCCGCTGTTTATAGTTCAATTAGGCGAGTTGAAGGCAAAAACTCTTGAAAAAGTTGTGTCATTTGCTTCCACCCTTTTGTCGCTCCATTCCCACTATGTAAAAATTGAGTAGAGATGAGTAGTGTACAACATGTCGTGTGTAGACGGCACAGGTATAGCGAAGGTAGGGAAAGAGAGAGGGGAGAAGGATCATAGAGAAATGCCATAAAGATAGTAGAGTAGGATGACCTGTCCATGAGATGAGTGGCATTTTTTTCGAGTCGCCAAACGCATGAAAAAGGAGAAAGCATTGTATTCTACGAATATTGGACAATACACTGAAATTAATGTAATCGAACTGGACGATTCTTTATGATTTCTTCAAAGCGTTCATTAAGGATTATCCAACCAATGAAATGTTCAAGAGAACAGACAGATGGAACTGAATATGTACTTAGTTTGTATTTCATACAATCCTGTCTGTACCGCCAATGAGCACATACATCATTCGATTCAGGATCTGCATTAATCATACGCAAAAAAAGAACATTTCTTTTTCTTTCATTATTATTACTATTACCATTATTATTATTATTATTATTACTATTATTTATTATTATCATTACTAATATTTACTATTATCACCACTATTATTATTATTATTATTATTATTATTATTATTATTATTATTATTATTATTATTATTATTATTATTATTATTATTAACATTATTATCATTGCTATTACCATCACTACTTCCGTTTATTACAACAAGCGAAATAAAGTATTGTGATGAACAATTACGGTGAGCGTTTATTGAGTGCAATAACAAAGAAATGGATAGAAATTCTTTTAACAATTTAATTATGCTTCTTGAATAAATGATGACTCTAATAATAGTTTTAACTTTTTGCCAAAATTTACCAACGATTTCAATCAATGTCGCTTCATTCATTAAAATCGATGACGTCATATCGTTATACAATATAATAAAAGAGTAAATCAATAAATGATGAAAGTGGGTGGAGCGAAGTCGATATCAACAGAGTCCAACTTAAATCAAACGAAGAACAATTGGATGAAACAACCAAAGATACGAACCAACAAGGCATTTAATGTGAGAAAAAAAACGCACACTAGCGTCCTTCCTGCATCCATCAATAGCACCGCCGATTCATATTATTTCAATACCAGTGGAATAACTCTCTTTGTGAACGGAATCTGGATCAGTGTTTTAGTCGATAGACGAATCAACGTCACTTCACACTAGTGTTGCCCATTTCCTCTATCTCTCTCTCACTATGGGACACTCCATAACACCCTTCTAATTTTATGAAAATTTGAATGCAGCAATTTTGAAAGAAGAAGCAATAACACCCCCTTCATGAAGTAGTTATAAGTTGCTGCAATTGCAATCTATCACTATGCAATCGGCGTTCATTGCACAAAGAAGCATACCGCCTAGCACTCGACAGCATGAGCATCAATGCAATCGTATGCAATACAACACATTAACACCGATAAAACGTCGTCGAGTGCGCACATCTCTAAAATCTTCACTGCCGACGTTTCGGCTTATAGAGCCATTCGAGCAGTGAACACACACCACGAGACGAAACGTTTTCATTACATTTACACCATCAATGATGTTGTTCTATTGCACACAATTATACATTTCATTATGTATTATCAATATGACGCTATTATTATTTATTTATATTTTGCCTATTTATTTATCTTTTTAGATATTATTCATCCACTAATTTTTACATAAATTTTCTATCGACTCCCTTGCTATATAAACGTTTCCATGGTTTTATCGATCAAATAAACGCATCTAATTAGGATCGAAAGTGAGTGATATTCGAAATTTGGAAATAATAAAATCATTCGCTAAAATTTTACAAATAATATTGTTCATTTATTCGAATATAAATATACGGTGCACATCTTCAAAATAGCTGATATCTTCTTTTGCAGGTGAATTTAACAAAATTACTTTTTATTTGTAATTAATAAAAAGCAGAAAATTTTTAGGAAAACAAATGATTTATAAAAATTTTTTGCCGAAATTTATTCGCGATTACAAATCGAATTCGAAAAATTGTCTCGTCGTTTTATATACACAAAAAGAAGACATAATTATACTCAATTTGTCGAATATCCACAAAAAATTCTATCCCCTTCGATTTCGCCATCAAAATATGTGAGCAAACTTGAGAATTTCTCAGCAAAAAACTTCACAGAGTCTCCATTGAAATTGATGCTCTTTGCAGTACACAAATTGTGCTACGCTGTACAATTTACATTAATGAACGCCCCTTAGAAACTTTGAAAAATCATCATAAGCATAAAAAAACGAAAAAAAAACGAATCGAAACGTCTCTGAATCACGAATTCATTATTATCATTATTATTATTATTATTATTATTATTATTATTATTATTATTATTATTGTTACTATTATTACTGTGAACTACTGTTAACTAATATCGGACTATTAGCTACTATTAACTATTATTTAAATAACAGCATAATTGATAACTATTTATTGTGAAATCTATCATTCATTTTGAGGATAAATATCGGCTCGAATAATTCAAATTCTTCTGAAATAAAAACGTAGATGCAAAATGCAAAAGAAATGAACCTATTTAGAATCCACAGCAGTACATTCAAAAAATCGCATAGAATGGGAATTCTTCATAAACGCGCATATCGATAATGATAAAAAATCAGGATTTCTCAAAAAATAATTTTTATTCACAATCGTCTCATGTGAAATGAATAAATTATAAAATTTGTAAGAAATCTCCGAACTTTTATTTAAAAAACTTTAATGACAAAAATATAGCGAATTGTTGGAATTTGAGGAAAAAAACTTCGGTTGCAATGAATCATAAATCATTTGCGAGTATCGTAGAATAATTTTTCTCTCACAACGAAAACAATTTCAGTAATTGAAGATAATGACCACCAAAAAAAAAAAGAGAAAATCTCTCAAATTAGACTATTTTTCATCTTATATTTCCGATTCTTTAAAAAATAATACTTTTCGAGAAAAAAAAAACAACTATTAAATACGGCAGATAAGCATCACTGAATAAACAAAGTGAATAAATTTTCTCGAGGAGTCAACCCTTCTAGACAAAGTTCAACTTCCTAAAAATTACACGATCGATAGCGTTTCATCTTTAAGAATGTAAGATCCGAATCGTGCAGCAACACTTTATGTGCAATAATGATGTGGATATATGTGAAGTGACCGATGCCCCCCACCATCGGAGACTGTTAGTGCCTATCTTCGATCGGTTGCTGTCTATGAGCAAGACTGCATAAATGCGAATAAAGAAAGCGAACATTAAGAGGGGCCGTCGCCGAAACGCTGCATCGTTCGTTGCTCAGCTCTCATCAGTATATAGTAAATCAATAAAATACTAATGTCACCGCCATTTCCTCGTAGCACTAACCATTACTCATTCTGCACATCAACATACAAGTGCCATCCGGTTCAAACAATTAAATACTATTACATAATCCATAAAACATCTACAATCAAATTTGATCATAGAAGTTCGAGTTCAAGTTCGAGACACAGTATTGCTGTTAAGAAAAGTGAGAATATCGATATGCAGAGTGGGATCCGATTGAGACTTAACAAACGGTTTCGTTTTTACGAGATGTCAGGGAGTTATGTATTAGTAATGAGCAATACCGAAATAATGGGCGACGAATTGCTGTGTTTACTCATACTTTGCAATGTGAGAATACGACGTTACGATCGTAATTGTAATGCTCATATTGACAGCTAACTGAGCACAATAATTTTGAAGAGAATATTGCAATATATATCTCTTTTTCTTTGAAAATAGTAAGCAGAGATTTTAACGTTTGTAGGTGACAACTTTCTGCAGTTGAATTGCGCTCATCTTCTTCCAGTTGAATATCTTAAAACGGTAAAGCATTTTCTTTCTTTTTTTTTTCTGGCAGGGCAGGGGAGGTGGTTGGAGAAGAAGGGCAGTTCAGTCGGCAATTTGAATTGTCTACTCGTGACCTACAAATCATGATATTTCTAACGTTTAGCCTAGCTCCAATATTGTCCAGGTATCACTGAAGCATTTCGAAACGATTACCCCTACGAGGAAACCGTGCAAGCCCTCCGTAAATCACAGATATTTTATGCACTCGGTTCATTTCATTCCCCTATTTTATCGATAGCGTCCGTTCAATATAAATTCCTTGCTTCAAATCCGATAAAATAAAATACCCAACCATTTTCATCGCTAAAGGTTGGCGATTGAACGGTTCGACATTTATTAATACATTTGTATGCAGTATTATCGCATCTAATGAATTTTCCATATGCGATTCTAACAAATAAACTATTTGAGTGATCGAATGAAATTCGATGAATTTTGGCAACGATTCAAATGTTATCCTTTGATGAATTAATTTTATTGATATATGAAATGCATATTTGCAAGTTTCTTTGCATTATTTGTTGTACGATTTTTCGATATTATATTCAATCGTTTTGGGATGTTAATTGCGTGAAATTTTAACAAATTTCATCAGGAAAGCAATTATTGCTAGTATAGACTAACCAAACGAAATCACGAGGAATTATCATTGAGTAATCCAACGAAATTTGTTATTTGGGGTTTTTCGAGGTGAAAGACGAATTGCTTCACATAAACTATCGCTCAATTTCGAGATGAATCAACATTCAGGTCACATTTCTGTTTTTTTAAACTGAAATATATCTTCATCGATTTCTTTCAAGCAGAAATGGTTTCATATTTCTTCGCAAGCGATCGCGAAGATATCTCAGGAATACGAACAGCAACGACGAGCACAATGGACACACTTAAGAGAATGGGTTATGATGCGTCGTTATCTTCAGAGAGATGTAAATGTTTAAAGCAGTGATTTCGAATGTTAACAATTGTCAACATTTTCTTTAGTACAAGTAGTTTCGATGTGCTATATGATAACAAGCTAAGAAATGATTGCTAGTACTAGGCAAGAAAACATCAAATTATGAAGTAATAACATGATAGGTCGAAAGAGAGAGGTAATCTCAATAACACCACGAGGTGATTAGTATCAAGTATTATGGATATTACAGGATGCCAAAAAGACCGTAAATAAAAAACGAATGGCGAAAACTGCAGACCTATAACGAGAAAATGCTCAAGTTTGTTGAGCACTCGCTGTGAAACTTGACCGCCAATGGAATCGCAGCGGAAATTCATCTTATGAGCAACGTGCTTAAGGATCGCTCTCATTTTTACGTCAGTGACGAAAAAACTCAACTTTAGATTGGTCCATTGTACTCTAATTTGCTTTGCCCTTTTGCTGAACTTCGAACCGCTCTGATTTCTAATTTTAATCATTTGTTGATGAAATAGAACAGATTCGACATGATGGAAAGCGACGTAAGACTGTCATGAGTTTGTGCAAATTATCATATGACCTTAAATTATCATAGCTCCAAGCATTTAAGGTTTCTTCTCTGATAGAGGAGCAATGTATAGAAGCCGTGCTTCTATTTATGAGAGGAGTGTGTGAACTTTCAGCCTAGACATTGAAGTATCGCAAAAAAAAAAACCGAACATTGGAGAATATACACCGGATATATCGCCGAGGCAATAAAAAAATCTGTTGGGTACGTTCTATTCAAGAAAAAAAAAGAGAAAAGCTTTCGAAAATGATGGGATGATGGGACCGTTGGTGAGCTAATGTATCCTATTCGAAGTGTATCACTGATGGGAAGAGGGGTTCTATTCTAGGAGATGACATCAGTTGCGAATATCTTGAAAAGGAAATTGCTTTAGGAAGGGTTTTCTAAATTATATGAGCGTCAAAGTCAGTGAGATCATCATCGCATCTTTGAATGAGTGATCACAATGACCCAACGAAAAGACCAAACATCTGGAATCGATACGAAACCAAAAAGGCTGGAAGAACGCAGCTGCGAGTAATCAAAACGAACAATGAATAGTGCAGTGTCTAATGGCTATCTGTTACATGTATTGTAAACGGATGGGGTGACATATTCGAAAGAATATATTATATAGACGATAAAATGCAGCGATTTCGAAATCTATTTCGTGAAGGGGTGAAAATAAACGCAAACAAGAGCACTTGATGAAATTTCCATCGAAACCGGCCGAGAAGCCTTTAGTGGCTCATCAAAACGAAAAAATATCGATTCCGCCCCCGAAATTTCATCCATCAATGAAAAAGTTTTGGCGAGAAAAAAGGAAATTTGAAATAAGTGAAAAATAAATTTTCTAAAAACAAAACCTTCTAAGAGCATTTTGGGAATTATAAAAGAAAATATTTTTGGTGGTGCTTGCCTCATACATCTTGGAAGTAGACGCAATTTTGAAATAAACCAATATAAATGCAAATTTATTAGATCTTCTCTAAGATGGATGTGCAAAATAAATAAATGAACAATAGAGAGAATATAAATAAATGAAGTGAAATTAGTGATATTAAAGAGGATAAGCCTCACTTCAATTTAAAGTAACTCAATTATAGAAGCGCTCACAAAGTTGCACTCTTCCTCTAACATAACAGAAAGAATAAGCAAAGTGAAGGTCAAAGAACTTCATTCAAGGAGTTTCTTCTTCCATGAAAAAATGAACGTAATTTATAGGACGGTGAAGAAGATAAGAGACAGAAGCTGTAGCGTTGCGATGAACGTCGCAACCGATGACGGAAGAATGTTGAGCAGACTAGCACATTCAGTATGAATGACAACGAATACTTCGACGCCGTTGGGGGTTAAAATACTCTTTGTGAGTTACTTTCTGTCTATGCGAACATATCAGTGATTCATATGTCCCACTCGGTGGGTGCATTCAATGTTGTGTTAGAGCAAAAGCCATCCCACAACAAGCTGCATGGCACCGTGATGAAGGGCAGCGGAGCGTATCCATGGTATGTCAGAATGCCACATGGTGAGGGCCACACTTGGATGGGATCACTGAAGGGGAAGGGGAGTTAACATTGCGATGGAACTATATCTAAGAGATGGGTATGAGAGAATTCGATAGGGAGAGGGATGCAATTCCAGTACTCATAAACGTTATCTTCCTTAGATATGCCTCTTTGCAATGGACATCACAGTCTATAGGAAATATAAGGTTCTTTGTAACAAAAAATTCAAAAATTTTGCCTATAGCATTAGCGCACTACTTTGTTGGATCTAGCACAACTTATGTTGTGTTTGATCCTGTAAACACAGACGCCAAAATGGCTCGCCGCATATCTCAGTATTCCCGAACTGCGTTCGTTTTAAGCTCCATGCACTCCTCGCAGAGTGGAGTTATATTTCACTTTAAGGGCACCAAACAGAACATAAATCTATCGCGATTGCTGAATTCAGCGATATTTGTAAAACGTCTTAATCGACTATCGATTCCTGTGGAACAAGTGGAGATCCTTAATGATATACGTCAAAAGCAAATGCTTATGCCTTAATTTGCACCTTTTAACTACAAGTGGATTATTTTCAGTCCATGAAGGTATATGGCATTAAACTATGGATATTTAAAAAAAAACTGAATAAATAACCAACTATAAGCAAAAAAAGTTTTATAACATAGTATAGTGGCGATGGCGATTTCGACAGCGAATTCTTCTCGTTCGCAGAAAGCGATCGCAACATTACGAGACTGTGGAGTGCTATAGCAGTTAGGTGAAGAGAAAGCCGAGTACAAACGAAACGTCGCGATGATGCCTTAGTGTCGTATCTTTACGTTGTGTGGGTATTATCGGTTTGGGCTTGCCGATAGCGAATCGGCGAAGTGTATCACTTCGTAGCTGTCATCGCATAAAAAATACCGTTAAGACTTGCGCTAATACTCAATGCACTAATACAACCATTTTTCTTTCACAGTCACCTAAGTCCTACACCTGCACATGGTTTTTTTCCGGTTTAAAACCGGATACTTACTGCATCAGCACAACTTCTTTCGTTTGCAGGTGTACTTATTGCATCAATATAATACAAATATGCTCATAATATAGCGTCAGCAGAGCGATGTAATACCTGAAAGCTTGCTTAGAAATGGTATATCGTTGCTTCATTCATGCGGTTGTCATTATTCACTTTTTCGTCTCCCAATTTTTCCTCATTTTTCAGGTGTTATCATCATCCATATTCGTAAATTAATATTTCGTCCGATCTAATTTATTAATATTTAACAGTCTTTTTTTTGGAGATTTCTATTCGTTCGACGCGAAGTGCGCNNNTTGCGCTAATACTCAATGCACTAATACAACCATTTTTCTTTCACAGTCACCTAAGTCCTACACCTGCACATGGTTTTTTTCCGGTTTAAAACCGGATACTTACTGCATCAGCACAACTTCTTTCGTTTGCAGGTGTACTTATTGCATCAATATAATACAAATATGCTCATAATATAGCGTCAGCAGAGCGATGTAATACCTGAAAGCTTGCTTAGAAATGGTATATCGTTGCTTCATTCATGCGGTTGTCATTATTCACTTTTTCGTCTCCCAATTTTTCCTCATTTTTCAGGTGTTATCATCATCCATATTCGTAAATTAATATTTCGTCCGATCTAATTTATTAATATTTAACAGTCTTTTTTTTGGAGATTTCTATTCGTTCGACGCGAAGTGCGCGAACTAGTTTAAGAAAGGAAATTGCACTAGAGGAGCTGAAAGGTACAAAACTCGCTAGATGAGCCAATTCCTAAAATTTTCCGATAAACAATAAAACGTTTGCAGCAAGGTGTGGTCATCCCTCTTCAAGTGGAATATCTGCGCATTTGTCGTCCATAAAAAAATGCCCCTAAGCAATTTGTCATTCAGTGTTGCTACGATGTGAAATCACAGCAGTAAACTTATATCACTTCCAAATAAACAACAAACTAAAACAAGTTCTTGAAGGTATTCTCCCATGATGGGTGCTCTATTTTCGTGCTTCAATCGCCGCCTACCGCTCTTGATTCGATTTGCTTTTTTTTTTAGTTGTTTCCTTCATTTAAAGTATACGGGTTCGAATCGAGGAAACTCGAAGATACGGTAGTACCTGATATATTGCACAAGATGATGAAAGAGAGGTCCCGTCTATATACAGTTGTTGGTTGGTTGTTTTTTTTCTTCTTTTTTTTGAAGGGAGTTGTGTTTGGTTTTTAGAGTGAAATATGAAAAACTTTAAAGATTGTGGTATTTATGACTCCAAAGCAAACACACAATTGCAGTGAACACATTTAATTTGAGTGTTGAGAATGCTAGTTGGGCAACACAACATTGATCAACAATGCAACATAATTATCGTAATGAGATGAGCAGAATTCTTCAAATCGGCGTATTAGCTATTCGTTATTGTGCTGAATGCGAACGTTTGAATTCGATATTCGATTTCCGGATTGTTTCTGAATGATTGAGATATGGATGAGAGATGACTGTGAAATTTGAGCTTTGCGAGATGCACTCAACAAACATTAACGAATAATTCACTAGCGGTTATAGACAATATAACGAGGTGAAAAAATGCACTTTGCATTAGTTCGAATGGATTGTGCCTTAAGAAATGTATTTCGTTGCCTAAGTTATCCTTGTAAATTCGTTGCACTTATAAGATTTTATGGCAATATCGAATAAGAGCGAAAAGTCTAGGCATTAGTGGTAAATCGAATTCTTATACTTCGCTACCTCTGCGTGAATTTAATATTCACTCGACGCATTAAACTTGTCCCACTTCTGTTTTTGAATTGGCGGTGCGTTGAGCATTACGATCAAATTTGTCCAAATTTGCAATTCCAACTTATAAAACTTGGCCGATGTAGGGCCACATTTATGGAATATGTTCGGCACGTTGGAAAACTTGGAGTGTNAGGGCCACATTTATGGAATATGTTCGGCACGTTGGAAAACTCGGAGTGTTCTGTTCAAGGCTTCAAACTCAACATGGACAGACAAGTTCTGCTGGACGAACTAATAAGTGACCAAAAGTGAGCAATAAATTGCAAAGTCTGCTATATAATCTCTATGTCTGAGTTTGGTACGCTAACGAAATGGCCAAAAATTTGAATTTTATACAACGTAACCTGTGGAAATCATGGTTGCATTTCGAATTTACACAGTAAATAAATTGCAAAGTGAAAAAGAATTTAGCATTTTTGTTTTGGTAGCAAAACTTAAGAGCAAAAATAGGATATAGTCAACTTCGCACTCGTTCATTCAGCTATCACCTATGCTTGAAGCTTCTCCTTCAAAGCTTCTTATGCTATCAAGTGTAAGAGGCTAATATTTCTGACCACTCTTGTGAAGCGTATCTAAAATTCGGTGTCTCATATTAAATACTACATTGACGTTATAAAGAAAGTGTTGAATAAAAATGAAGCAAAAAAGAAAAGACGACGGCGTGCAACGACCCCATAAAGGACGTTATTGCTGGACATTGTTCCTGAGAGCTTTTATA
Organism: Toxascaris leonina; assembly: GCA_022844705.1. Classification (NCBI taxonomy): domain Eukaryota; kingdom Metazoa; phylum Nematoda; class Chromadorea; order Rhabditida; family Ascarididae; genus Toxascaris; species Toxascaris leonina. The sequence goes on along the minus strand of JAARMF010000675.1, from coordinate 2,262 downwards.
AACGCATGAAAAAAGGATTTAAATGTTTCATTTCATGATTTCTCGTCGCCAANATTTAAATGTTTCATTTCATCATTTCTCGTCGCCAAAATTTTGTGCAGTAAATATCATTTTGTCTAAGAAATTTTCAAAGAATCGCAATTTGAATGTGTAAATGTTCAAATGTTACAACAAATTACCATTGCGAATTCAGATAAGATTACAACATTGCAGACTTATTGCCACAAAAAAAAATAGAAAAAGTTATGAATATTGCATGTAGTATTTATCCATGATGGCTGTGCTTTACGAACTGTTGTTTTAACGGGAAAAAAAGGAGGAAAGGATGAGCGACGGAGTAGATAGTAGGCAGACATGAAAGAGAACGGCCGGGGAATCGATAAAAAAGAAGCTGGATTATGGCTGAGAAGCATTATGTCAATGTATATCAGCTGAAATTACATCAGTTAGCTCCGAAATCAGCCCCCTCAGGTGGCAAACCAGCTAGATATGACTCATGGCGAACGAATTCTGCGTGATTGTCAATAAATGGCCGATTTTGCCACTCATTTAATGCGCAAATCATCACGCATCTCCTTGAACTACATCTTTGGCCGTTTACGAGTCTCAGCATACCATCACGCTGACGACGACATACTTTGAGTGTCTGTGTCTAGTTGCGGGCATCCGCTCAGTGCTCACTGTTTTCCTTCATACTGATCACAATCGCTTCATCGCGAATTCCTTTCCGATTTATGTCGACGAGAGAACGGGAAAAGATCGATAAACTAACGAGTCGAAACATATGTCGTTATGGGAAAGAATCCGATATTCGAGGGATTCGGTCACATCCTCTGAGAAATGCATCACTCTCGACATCATGAGACAACTTACCTTCAAAGTAGTCAGAAACATTCGCCAGCTTTTGCAAGGTTGTATAATGCTATGTACTATATCCATTCTCCCGTCGTCCGGAGGCATCTGTCGCTTCAAGTGGGAAGGAGGAAGGAAAGGGTGGTCTATGGAGGGAGAGGGGAGGGGTGAGGGGGGGGGGAAGGGGAGGAGGTTGGTGCTGGGCAGAAGTTCGAGAATCAGTAAAGCTCAAAGACATCATACTCAAATTTTGCCTCGAAGCATTGCTTTTGAAAAGTACATAAACACTTGTATAGAAAAACCCCCACAATTACTGCAGCTAGTTAAAAAAACATGCATAGAGATAAGGCATAGAAATGGGAAAGAATAAATGAAAAGCGGTGATCTATTGAATTGTAAGTGTAAACGCGACGATATTGTGACTACAGTTATTGATATGAAAACGAAAGTCAAATGCTGTTCATTAGAAGCCATAGCCAATGATGATGAAGCCTCAACAGACAATAACCGCACCAACAGTGTGTCGTGATCTCAGCGCATATTGTGCTCCTAGTTTTGCACATTCCCCTAGATCGATAAACAAACTCTCTCATTTTTCAGCGATTTCATCGAACACTTTAGCACAAGTCATGTGCTATCATTACAACTTTATTGCCTTGACGCGATGAACGCAACGAATCCAAGATTTTAATATATACATTTGAAGCTAATAATAGAGCGCTATTATGGACGAATCAACAAGTGAAAATGGTAACAGTCAAGCCGACTTACTTTTTGACACAGAAAGTTGAAATCTGTTGTGTGATCTAAATAAGAAGGCGCAGAGTTCCTGAAATTGCAACGTTGAATGTTGCCTTAAACCTTCCGAAAACGGCCCACATCGATTCGTGTCACTGATTTACAGGAGAAAGCTCTGCTTATCTATAATAGGATGTCGTATCTTTCTACACGAACCCAATGAACCCACTCCTTCGTCATTAAGTGCCTCGTCAAAGATTTTGAGAGAACAACTATCTTCGCATCCTCGGCACTCCTCCTCTAATACGGGAAAACGTAAAACCCCCATGCTTTTCATTGATGTGATACTGTAGCATTTCTCACGATCATTGACATCAAGCTAGCCAAAATTGTTTCTGATGAAGGTGAGACTAAGTAACTTCTGATGGATGTCTTATGGAACCATCACCACGGTCTATCTGTGGATCTAATCTCCACGCGATCGAAATGGCAAAGGATGCCAATAAAGGTTTACGTCCGTATATGAGATGAATGGTATATAAGGCAAACAAGGCAAATAATAGTGCTGTATTAATCGCAGTAATTGATCTAATTCGCAATAGACGACTTTAGTGTTGAGAGGTGTTCGGGGCATATGAACGAAACGGAACGGGATGGGATGCGATAAAACAG
>JAARMF010000674.1:47628-71901 GCA_022844705.1 Toxascaris leonina | reverse complement strand
TCCAGTGAAAAGATTCAGAAGAAATGGGCCAGTAAAGTGGAATAGCCGTTTTGAGGGCGCAATTCTGGATGAGTTTCATCCCAGAATATTTGCTTAAATTGTTAATATTAAGGAAGTGGTCCTAAATTTTCGGGTAGGGGGAGGGGGGGGGGGAGGGGAACTTCTTTCGATTTCTCTCGAAGTGCACCAAATGCAACAACCCGGGGAATATGAGTTTTTAAACATAGCGGCATAGCACATTTCAGTGCATCCAACAGTTTCGATGCCGACGTGCAAAACAGTCTATCCTTTTCGAAACGTGGCATTAGGAAATGACCTTAAATCATAATCTTAAATCAATACCACACCCGATATGTAGGAATGCAACAATTGCAGAAAGAACTCGGAGATCGAAGAGAGGTCATCAAAAATTTTTGATAATCTTGTGAACCTTATAAGCCAGCATTCGAACTTGAACGGATTCAATGAGTCAGAAGTGATAGTTGAATAATTCTGGCTGCAAATATCACAATTTCAAGAATGTAGCAAATAGGTGATGCAAATGAAATACTTCATTCACTTCTGCAGAGCCACTTCTAAACAGCTCACCTCAATGATACTGGGAAAATGGATATCGTAAAGAAGGAAGACTTGCAAATGGGAATAAAAATTTTATATGTAAATATAAACATAAATATAAATAAATATATTTATACATAATCACCGTTTGTTACCTGAAAAGCATCACTGAAACAGAAAAAGAAACTTCACAACAGATATGAAGCAGCGAAGAGTTTTTTTACCTTCGTGTCTGAAGTCAGCCATGGCACTATAAGTACCCATAATGCCAAAGGAACCAATAATACGAGTAATACGGATGCGAGATTGACCGTTCAAAACAAGGCCAATCGATCGAGAGTGCAGCAATAAAGCACTTCATAATAGCAGCGATGTCATCAGCGTGATATCAAATCAATTAGCTACCTCGGTCGGAAGCTCTTGAAGATTTGATGAACAGAGTAGCAAGTCGATGATTCCACTCGTTCATTTTGTTTTGTGGAGGAGAAAGAGGTAAATTCTGAACCATGCCACTGAATGACGCTTGCTATATCACCTGACATCTGGTGAAACAGTGTCAAACCTCATCTGATATCAACGATTCTCTAAACGATTCCACTAAGAAATCTTCAGCCGTTATTTGAAGGATCTTCATTTTTGATGCTCGAAAATATCATATTCGGCGGACAATAAATGCGGGCAAATAAAGGCCATCTGGATGAAATAAAGGCTGTGTACAGCAAGGGTCCCTGAATGTCTAAACAATCAAGGAACAAAACTTGGATTATTCTCGAGAAGGCAAAGATATCTAAATATAGAAGGGAGAGAGAAACAAAGAAGAGACGGATATTGTAGAAAGGAAAATGAAAACAAATAGAGGAAGAAGACTTAAGACAACTATTTTCTCAACACTCATAAAAATTTTTTGCCCACAGCCGTTCGATCGATTCTACAAATAAGCTAAACACATCAGCTTTTCCGGTTATGCAACACTGCCAAAACTTGAAACATCTTCCAGGGAAATTTGAGACAACCATTATCCAAGTAGTTCACCCATAAATTCATGCCGAAACTGACTTTAGTGTCTTGCGAATTCAAGCGACCGGATGAACACACATATGTATATCTGCCTACACATACATTAATGCAATCTTGTGTTACCCTGAAAATTACATCACACAGACTGCAAATTGAAGTGGATCACCAACTGAGCACTCAATAAGTGGATATCTGGATATGAGAGATGTCAAAAGGGGAGATTAAAGCAATACAATGAATTCATCGACGGAATATGCAATAGCCAATCATAATAACTGAAAGAAGTGAATCGAAATAAAAAGAATGAGCGAATATTTCCCTGCGATCTTTCAATATTTTATTGTAACATAAATAAACAAAAAATATTTCATTGTTTCAATTGCAATGTCAATAAATGAATAACCACAGGAATTTTCTATGCGATGAGTCGATGATGGGTGACAATTTTAATTGCTTCGAACAATAGGACCCAAGTTCGTCTCCCAACTTCCACAGTTGTTGTTTTGATAGTTTAGGAAATAATTGTAGGGTTGCGTCTCTTGTTCGCTATTCTTTACAATGATTGATGCACCACTGCTTCATTGTATATATCGCCTGATAGGAGCCAATAAGGATGCTCTTGTAATTTAATCATCTCCCTCATAGCTGACGATTTTAGGCACTTTGTTTATTAAATTTTACCTGTGTGAGTTGAATATTAGAAAACATTACCTACGACACAGGTGAATTTGATGCTACCAATATGGTTACTTATGTGCAGTTGTGTGCCGATGGAAGTAACCCTTGAACTACTCCTTTCAAATATGTCGCAACGATCCTTCATTTAGGTGTGTGGCAACGACTATTTTGCATTTAGAGGATATGATTGAGGTGCTGTACGATGCTACCAACAGCAATGGGAATAACTGGTTGAAGGTGAATTCGCTGACATCAGTTTAAACCGGAAATGTAAAAATAAAGTTAAATACAACTTCAATACACATCATTTTGTTGCTCCTTCTTTTCTTCAGCTGCTGGTATTTTTGTAGCCGAGTAGCCATAATAAAGAGGTGTATATGCGGGGCATTCATCATCGCTCTCTTGAATATCCGATCTGCCTCCGATACTTTCCACATACGATGGAGGAGGCGAAATTTTGAAAATACGTCGCGAATAGGCACGTGCGGCCATTTCTCCTGAAACATTTCAACAGCGCTTCGTGGTTAAGTCATTTCGAACCTGCCTAAAGAGGGGAGAAGCTGAATGAATGGTAACGGTGACAGCAAAAGTGATTCAGCTTAGGCAATAGGTCGGTTGCTTGTTCGGTTCTTTGAAAAGACCAATCACATTATACGCCCGGTTAGTGCCCCCCCCCCCTTTTAGGGTCAACTACATCATACATCCGGCAAGTCTCCTTCCTTTAGTAACAGCGAATGGGGAGATCGCGACCACCAGAAATGTTAAAACATTAGAACAAACTCTTCAAAGACTACGAATTCACAGTCCTGCAAGGAAGAAGGACCTTATATAAAACAAGGAATCCGTCCACCTTCTTCTCTGAAATTCGTTGTTCATGTTCAAACGTTTCCAAACTTCATGCTGCTTCTCATGTATTCTACAAAATATCAGAAGTGCCGGAATTACAACATCAAGCGGTCGATTTAGAATATTCTCAGGATAAAGCTTCCGCTTTATAGACAAACGCTCGTAATATCCTTGGCATCTTATGTATAGAGAAGCACAATACCTGGCGTCCCTTCTGAAGGAAAATAACCATCGCATTCTTCGGCCTGTTTTGATGACATTGCAGGTGCGTTTTCTTTGTCTTCTATTCCAAATGTTCCTATGAAAATAGGAATCTGAAACGTGCTCATTGATTGAGTAGCCATCACAACCACAATGCATCTTAGTGTAGCAGCACATCTTCTAATATACTCGACAGTTCGTCTGATTGGGACACAGGTAAGTTTCTCATCTGCGGATCTAATAAGAAAGCAGCGTTATGCGAGGTTTATTATAAGTTGGTCTGATTCACTCTAGCCTAACACGATCGCTGCAAACAGCAAATCCCTTTGCTCATCATCCCAATGTTCAAAAACGAGGAAAGTCATATGCAGGCTAAATCTGATAGTGATAGCAGAAACTACCCCCTACTTCGCCCAGTGTATGTTCCCTCAGATACTTTAGAAGCCGATAACCAGCATGCTGTCGGTGTCGCAGTAGACACTTCCGCGACGACATTTCTCACTATTCTTCACGTGATTTTAGCCCAAGCATGGCACGTCACCGCTAGCTAGGCGGACATGACGTATGCATTCCGCCATCACATGACCTAAAGAATCCAACGAAGGGCGCTTTTGCGAGTCTTAGCGCTGATGTAACGTCTCTAGCGAGAGCTAGGCATTACTGCCTATTTAAAATGCTCATGTCCCCGTGCCACAAAAAGACTCTTACTCAGCGGCGGACTTCTTCCAGTTGACTCACATGAAAACCGACTTTGTTATACCTCCTATTCTATCAGTCGTCGCAGCAGCATAATCGAGCATTCAATGTATTACAACGCAATTCTACCGCTGAAGTCGTCGTAAAACAAAAAAGCAATTTTATGCATAAGCCAAGGTAATTAACCTTTATTACACAAACAGAATATTTTGGCTTTCCATTTCGAGTAAAGCCCACTTCGAATTTCAGCATGTGATCGACGTAAATACAACCAGCAACTTCCAAATCAGGCGTCAATGCAGGCACATTGAATTCAGGTGTATACTTATAAGCGCTTCCGCTGATGATCTTATGAATAGGTAGTCCAACCCCTGAAAAATGGAATTCGAGATCTATCGACTCCAGAATGCCAAATATTAGTGCAGTTCAGGAAGGGTAGATAAGCAATCCCTAAAGCTCCAACTGTCCATTACATTACGTTCCACCTATAGTTGGGATATTAAATGTTCTTCCACCTAGTTCGGTTTTGTAGTTTGGTGTAACAGCTCAACAAGTTCCAAACAATGGAAACCAGTGATGAATAATCAATGCTGTGATTTCCGATAGATCAGGCGACTTCACAAATTTCAACTTTTACGGTCTGTTTTTGGGACGCATTCAAACTGCGCGACAATTTATTTGATTAACCGTGCTTCTCATTACTGACAGCTCTTACTTAGTCGAGTGCAAGAAGAGATTGGTGGATGGAAGGAGTGCTTCATGTGCAAATTATGATCACTAAATTTTAACACCGTGATTCATCGAAATTTCAGAACAGACGTGCACGCACACAACTACATTTACGTGTACAACAACAGAATATTCTTCGGCTTCAGAAACTGAACAGATTCTGGAATAACAGTTGCGATGGGAGTACTGCACTGATAATATTATGTCGCAACATCTTCAGCTAATCACAACATCAACAGTGAAAACGAAAGGAAGTGAGTTGCATTTGAAGAAATCTTTGCCGTCGTCGAGAAAAAGCTTCTGCCGTATTGATACTCTACGGTATTGGATGAAAATGAACTCCATAGAAACAGCTTAGACATTGTTGCCCTCCTCTTTGATTACATCCGATATGTTGGTGAAATCGTGTCATCTTTTGCCATTAAACTATCTACCTATTGCCATCTGGACATCACAAAGACCGCCGATAATGAAGCAATGAGGAACGAAAATTCCAATTCGAATGCTTTATATAATACACCCCACAACATCACGTTATAAGCACTATGAAAGAGATGAACGAAATTTTCATACCAGGTGTCTCCATATATGAATGCTTATCACTCGGATATGGATAGGTTGCAACACAAAAAGCATGCTGCACAATGCTTAAATGAGCATATTTTACTGATTTCCCAGACCTGCAATTAACGCACAATTCGTCGATGTTCGCCAACAGACATCTTCAAGTTAAGCAAAGCAAAAATGGTACCTGCTGTCATCGCTAATGCGGAAATGAATGAAAAGACGTATGAGCGAGCTATATATGATAACGTCAAAGAGCAGTAGTTAATAAGCGAAGAGCTGATTTAAACTAGCTGAAGATAGGTTCGCTTGTCTGGCTTCACATTTGTCTGAGATTCAAGGATATACCTTCAAAGAAGGACTCACCTTCGACAATAAGACAGGGAATGCCACTTACTAAAGAGAGAGGGGGGGAGGTGGAATGATAGATGATTCAAAAGTTTACGAAGTAAAAATTGGCTTTTACTGCTACTTTTCAAATAAGCGTTGAAATTAGTATTCCTCGGTAACGCTTCAACGAAGCCGTAGCTGATAATGAACGGGAAATGCGGAAGACTCTGAATATTTCTTATAAAAATGCATCCATATAATCCCTTCCATACTTGGCTATCCTACCACAAATTATCTTAACGGGTATTTGAAGGTGATCGGAGTGCAGTATGCTGGTAAAACGTCATCAACTTGACAATAAATGACTCCCATAAAACTATTATCGACCAAGCAATCAAACGTATTTACTCCACTTATTGCCTCATTTATTTACATGTCTATTCGAACGTTTGATTATTTCCCGTTTAAAAAAACACAAGCAATCAAGCTTATCTTTTACTAGTACTCTAGTAGTGCCAAAACTTTCAGCAAATTAAACGACTAAAGAAATGAGTTACTCAAAATTCGGCCACACGATAATCTTAAACACTTTATTCATTTATAATAGCATGCTTGCTTAGGCAATTATCGCCTTGTTTTTCATAGAATCCTTAAAAACCGATGTTACACTCCATCACCATCATGTCTCATCACGTAAATCATTTGTCACCAATATTTTGATGATGCACAGAAAATTTTCGACATTAGTTTTTTTACACACCTATAACAAATCAACGCAAAAAAAAACCCTCACTGATTATCGATATAGATACGAGCTGGAATCTTTTCACCTGGCATAAATCCTTTCTTTGCTAGATGCAGCTGAACATTTAGATAAGCATTCCTGCAAAAGATTTTCATAAATGAACAAATCAGTTGAAGCTTTATTTGAACAACAATTGACAAAATAATCAACAAAAGTGGAAACTGATTGAAACGGAGAGCGAAACGGTATTTACTGCCTGATGATGACGAATTAAAATAATCATTTGAAACTATAAATCGTTAGCTTTAACTAGTTTTGGGAAAGCGAATTAACTCAGCATAAAACAACATACTTTCCAAAATTAATCCTTCGATTAACGTCTTCACTTTCGATCGCTAGTGGATTGTCCATAAGATCGACTGGACACACCAACGGAAATAGCAGTTTTCTTTTTGCTATCAGTTGTTCATTGAAGAAACATTGCACCTGAAAACTACTGAAAACATTCTGTGTGAAAACCATTGGCCAGTTGGACGGGAAAATACCAATTGTAGTTGGTTGGAAATTCTCATGAATTCCATAAAACTGTTAAAAAGAATAGCAGAGAAACTCATGTTCGGTTTCACGAGAAACTGAAGACGAATTGATATCAATACAATATTCTTTTGATTTTCACTGGTTTTTTGCCAACATCAATATTGCATGAAGATTCTACTGAACACAGGAAAATTATATCGCCATTAGCCTTTCCCCAGATCCCTTGAGCCAGAAGAAGACGGAAGGCACACATCTAGCTAGCGGATGACGTGTCATCCTTAGTTTACAACCGCATGATATCGATCGAAATGTCGTCGTGGAGGTGTCTACTGAAGTACGAACAGCACGCTGATTAATGACGTCTGTGGTCTAAGGTAAGGTATCGTGACCACGAGGGAAGATGGCTGAAAACACGGATCGGCCTATTTCGTTATTTACGCCGGAAAGTTTCAAGCCGGAAGCACTATTCCACTTACACGAAATGAAACGAGAAATAAAGCTAACAAGAATAAAATATCGAACGCAACCACAGCAATCCTGTTGTTCGAACGATGTGTATAAACCATCTTTAGGCAAATCGAACGAGAAGCACATTGAATGTCGACCAGGCTCTAACCCACAATCACCCTCTGATCGTTTGACCTTTCTCGGTCGAATTGCTGTAGGCGAAGAAAATCGCATAATGTCTTCCATCTGAAGTAATAAAAGATCACAACTGCGTCAGCCACTTTTTATGTTCATTAGCAAAGTTTATTTTAAATAATGCACACAATTAATTGGTTGCTTAATATGGAAGAGCAAAATAGGTGTTATCATATCAACTATATGTTGGATAACTGATTGATCGATGTCTCGATGATCCTGTAAACAGTCTTCGTTTCATATAAGATGAACTTCTGGGGCAAAAAGTGCATTTTAGAAGTTTGAGGATGTGAGGTGTGGGGGAAGGCAAGAAACAGACAAATCTCTTTAGGCTTCAGTCGGACACCCTTTTGAGCTTTTTGATAGTCAAATATTAGCCGAATCTGAAGTCCGCTTTCACATTTTTTTCGAGACTGCCTTGTTTTCACTTATTCTTTGTTTCGGTCTGCTCAGACTCATCAATGATTAGCAAAGCTTTGTCCCCTCGTTTTCAATCCTGAATTTCTTCTGTGAATGACGTCGCAGTCAGCTTGTCACCTTAAAAAATTCGTTGCGCAACCAACAAGGCAGCACTGAAAACAGCATCTATAAAGGTGAGGTCTCCATTGCCGGTCATATAGGATTCGACGCTAAAACGGTCTGCAAAGATCATTAACGGCTCAGAGTTGATGTCATAAAAGTGGCTAGTTGTGTAAAGCAAAGTGAGACCAATCCACGCAACGAATCAACCGACTCTCTTTTGGATCCTTAAATCCGTTCCATAAATCTGTTAATACAGAGCATATAAGAGCAGTTTTAAGTTGCAAAAGTCTTCAAAAGATATAACCGACACAGTTATGCACTGTGCGAACGCATTTTAATGATATTAAAAAACATACTTAAATAATAAACGTGTTAGCTAAAATACTTACGGTAAGCTTTGAAGGAAGTCGTTTTTTGTTTTCGGCACTCCAAACAACAATCTTCTTATCAACGAGGGTTTGCTTTTGTCCGTGAGCAACAGGTTGGAAGCCACCATTATGAGGCTGAAAATTGACTATTTATTACTTAAAAGCGAAGTTTTAAAGTGCAAGATTGGAAGGGTTGTTCGATAGAAGTATGACTGCACAGTTCTTCAATCATATTGCCTCTGTCCAATGGATAGAGTAAGCCAAGATTATAATAAGTAAAATTGTGACCTGTCCACAAAGTTCTCTAGCATAGATTGCTCCCAAGTAGTGATTAGTTATGCTAGAAACCCCATTCATTGTCTAGCACATTCAGCTCCAAAATTATACAGCACCTATGCATTGGTTGGCAACCAACATTTCGAACCAAACAAGCTGGAAGGAACCGTCAAAACAACCTTACAGCCATTGAATGCGTCGTTAAGCTATGCAGTTATTTCCTTGTTTCTTGAATATGGACATATATGGCAATGAAAACCCTTCGTGAAGCAAATTTGGAGAACCCTTCGTGAAACAAATTTGGAGGCATCTGCGTTGAGTATGTCAACAAGCACGTTAATAATGTTAATCAGCTAAGAAGTATGCCAGAAGAAATGGCATCCTCCTATAAGAGTTTCACAAAAATAATTCGCTTGATAGGCGCAAAATTCAAATCGGTTGCTTGCAAACTGCATGCTAATTTCTACACACACCTCAGTGCTTTCAACTCTTCAGTTCTTCAGGTGAAACTGCCGGACACCCAAACATAGATATAAACACGGCATCACTATGTGTGTTTCTGCAAATGCAAATTTGCTCCAGAATATTAAAACTGAAACTCAATTCTGCTGTTAAGTATGGTTTGGAGGCGCCACCGATCTTTCACTTACTCCCTTATGGTGACTGCGTGCGCCTTTTTCCTATTGGCTCAGGTGGTTCTAACATCAGTCAAAACAGCTTGGAATCGCAATTTCCAACTCCATCTGTAGAGTGAAGATTTCATCTGTTTACTTCAAGACTTGCTTTCACTTACTTTCTTCATTAAAAATAGTGTTTTGCGACGTTGAAGAGGCAAGCACAGTATCGTCCAGCCTTATCTATTCATTCAAACGCCACAGATTCGAAATTTTAGCGAATAACTAAAATTTTGAGAACTCCACCTTATCTTCACTTTAGGACCCGAAATGAGGCGGAATTCCGTCGGCAAAAGATCGCATTAGGCATGTATTCGACTGTTAAGTTTTAACCTCAGCGGTCGCTGATCTTGCTCCTCAAAACAGTGCAATAAATGCTCTAACATTCCCTGGTCAATTATTTGTTCGTACTGATGGCTTTCATCTTGACCTATGGGTTACAAGGAATACAACAATACTGAAAGCTTAAAATTGAAAGGCACGATTTTACTGACAATATTTTCATAGCAGCAATTTGCTGGTAAAAAATTAAAATGCATCAAATAAGTAAAACCTTAATCGAGGACTTAGAATTGGCATTAAAATGGCATCGAAAGTGAATGAGCGGTAAGGTACCTCATTTGTCGTCCAAAATATCTTTACGATGCCACAGACTTGTGCAACAATCGTATCGCAAAATAACTTCCGGTTAAGACGAAACTGTATCTCTCCATGAATCGTATCACCCGGATTGTATATTTTCTCGTTAAGGATTACATCGATATCATACGCCTTAGTTCGATCTATGGCACCCATTAGGCTGTAACCAAAGAATTGTATTTCAATAAAGCTTCCACGTAATGTTCTACCACCAGAGAAAACCATGAGTAGATGATGTGAATTTTCAGGTATTTTTGGGCGAAAAAGATTGGCTTAAGTTGGTCTTTTCTCCCTAAAAATTGACAGGATAAAACAATAATGGATTACGCTTAGAGCTTGAGAGAACAAATCATTTGCTAAAGTTGTGATCGACTTGGGGATTGATAAACTAAAGGTACCACTAATCAATCGAAAAATTTCTGTTTTTATTCGAGCCAGGAACTTATAGAACTCATAAAAAAGATGCGCTTATTCTAAGAAAATTTTTAAGAAAGAAGGGTTTGGATTGACCTTCAGGAAGATGGAGGTGGGAGGGTGAGAGGTTTGCAACATCCAATAGGCATGATTTATTAGGCGGATAACCTCATCTTAAATTCTGCAGATATACGCGAACGCAAGAACTTAATGATGATTTCCGGATTCAAGGAATCATATATAAAGAAAATGTTCATTTCCGGTGATTAAACTCCAATATGGACATTATTTAAAATCGCAGAAAGTGCATGAAACTCGACAATATTAAACAAGAGAAAATTTTCTTTCACTGATGCACAAATAATCGTCGGCAAATTTCTATATGATTCATCCCCTCAATTTCGCTTACTGAATGAAACTTTCATATCGCTTCGCAACCTCACTACAATATATCAGTTCTTCCGAATGTATAGTACGTATGGAAAATGTGGCGCTTAATATATAGGAACTCTCGTAATCCCAAAATGTGGCTCTTAATATGTCAGGAGTTTCATAATCCCAAAATGTGGCTCTCACTAAGTCAAGACTCTCGAAATACCAAAACACGATTGCCATTTCACAATACCCTCTATATGTCAATTAATTCGCAACGAATGATCGAACAGGATTTAAGCATATGAACGCAGAATAGTTAATTAAATATCTCGATTTGATCAGAATCCATTCGAAGAATCTCTTTGAATATTGCATAAACGTTGTTTGAAAAATGCATCTGGATTATTGCTATGGAATAAAGCTTATAAAGATGAACAAACGACTCCATAAATTCCACACTTCAATTGGATTACCGAATTAATTGCTGGATTTATTTTAATGGATCGGATGAAGTGTCATTAACACAATCAAATATTTGACGGCAATCCGACTTCACAGACTGCGGAGATTATTTCGACAGTTATTGAGTGCCGAATTAATAAGCGCCCGACCTTTCGGTATAGATTTCTATGCTCGGGGTCAAGATACGGTGGCAGGCTGACGATAAACAAGGACGAAACAATACTAGCCTCAATTAATCGTCAGTCTGCCGCTTTATCTCGCCTCCGAAGCTCGAAACCTTTAACGAAACGTCCAAAGCTTATTAATTCGGCGCTCAACAACTGTTGAAACAACCATCGCAGTCTGCTAATGTGGCTTTGACTGTATTGATACGATAGGTGCATGAGTTAAACGCCATCAAGAAGTGTCATTATTGGTTTTATATTTTAGGAATGAATTTCAGGTTCAGCCAGAATCGAACCTGAATTCAACAAGAAAAATTTTCCAATAGATTCGAAAAATTGGCAAAAAATTCAAATTAAATGCAGTTCGATGCTATGCCGCCTATAAAATTAATCGTTTAAACTGTAACTATCTTGCAAATGGAACTGTTGCAAACTATATACTACGAAAAGAAAGAAAGCTTGAAAACTTGAATTTGAATTCGAGATTGAAAATAATCAAATTCAACGAAGGAAAAGATTATGGAGACTAGGAACATCAGTTCTTTGGAGTAATCAAATAATGGCTCTCATAATTATGAATCGTGCTTAATTACTGATTCACTACGGAAGTGCAAATGAGCAATCAGTTGATAGCGAAGAAAAGCATCACCACCATAAAAATTTATTAAGTCATATCGATTAGCTTGTGGATTCGACGGTGAATTTTGTAGGTGAGATATTTTGCGCTCGAAAATTGCAAAGTGCAATCAGTTTTCTTCGAGAGCAATAGTCGACGCTAACTTTGCATAGAACGTCATTTCTTAGCCAATATGACAGTCTACGGAAATAAATACAGAACGTTAGAGCGCTCCTTTAAAAGGTTCCGGATCCGAACTTAACAGGATCCTTTACTGCAGTTCCGGAAAAAGCATGGGAGATGACCAATCGAATCAAGTGCTAGCCTTTTATTGACGAATGGGTGTTTGCAAAGGCCAATTCAAAGCCAAAAGACCAAAAGCCGCACGCGGGCTCATTACGCGCGTGTCACATGCTCGCGTGTCGCATTTTTGCACCGCGCAAACAGCGTAGTGTGTTTGCAAAAGAAATTTTGGTGATTAATAAAGTCTGAGAAAGTAGGGTCGAATTGTTGCGCAGGAAAGAAGGACGCGCTTCCTATGATGGAGGAGGAACGGGTACAACTGCGAGGGAGAGGGAGGGGTAGAGGAATATAGATGCGGTATCAGCTAGAGGAGTTCCAATCAGCAAAATGCAGTCTGCTACAACTCAGTGAATTATGCCTTCAACTGAATAATTCATTCGCTTTTGCTGGAATTTCAATGGTGGTTAAGGTTTTAACTGAGAATGCTTTTTGCAAGACGGTGACCTCGAGGAAATACCATCACTTTTTCTGCGCTCAAACGGTCCACTTCATTCATCCAAGAATCTTTATTTCGCACAAATCCTCTAGGTATTTCGTATCGCCTAAGGACATGGAGAGCTTAAAGCTGTCATGCTAGCTTTCGGCCACATTTATCGCCAAATAAGCGTAGCGAAGCAAATTCCGATATCCAGCTTATCAGTTCATAGCCAAAGCAAAAACCATTTTCCCGTAGTGTTTACTAACTTCTCTAATCGATTTCGCAAATTCGAGGAGTACAATCTCTAAATAGCTCACCGGAAGTGAATTTACAATAAAATTAGCATCATGCGAAGAAATTTCTCCAAACGTCAACATAAGTTATAAGAATATTGATAGATTTTGCCTTTTTCTTTTTAAATAAGAGAATTTCGATACGAACTTCAACCGCTCGAATCCTTCGGCGATTAGACGACAAAATTTTTGATCATATAATGTGAAAAAGAAAATTGGTTTCAATTGATCATCGACTTAAGAATTGAGCAAATTGTTTTATTGCCTACAACGGCACACTCACTATTCACTCAAAACTGCCTCTGGACTCCAATTAAACAGACGCAGTTTTCGTATGCTATTATTCTGACGCTTGGGTGTCTCCATTTTCTATCTTCGAAGATTTTGAAAACCTAACCGGAATTAAACAGTAATCTTGTTTGTCGACCCGATGAAAATACCATAAAACACCATTGCAAAAATACCATCTTTTATGAAAATACCATAAAAAGTGAACAAAATACCAAAAAATTCAATAAAAAGTAAAGAGAATACCAAAAAACCCATAGACACTGAACAAACTACCCAAAATACTATCAAGATCTTCGAAGTCGCCAAAGATAGTGATAGCGAAGATTGCTAGCTCGACGTTTCCTGTTTCATAACAAAAGCTTGTTTCACGTACAGTGCATATCACTCAAGCGCATCATTGAACGCTGATAGGATCCCAGATGTTTTCAGTTGCTTCTGTAGCAGATATACCCGTCACCTAACCTGTATTTGAAAAGGGCACATGTCGACATCTTGTTTGCTTGATGTTTTGGTTCCATGATTGGGTTTGGACTGCTAAATGATGTGCATCTAAGCAAAAACATGGAAATAAAATGGGACTTTTTAGAAAAAAGGACGGGAAAGTAGCATTTTTTATCTATTCATTTGTTTACTTCTTTATCTAATTGTTTATCTCTTGAATTTATTTATTTATTTATCTATCTATTATTCATTAATTGTTTATTTATTTATTCATTCGTTTATTTATCAGATTTGGTAGAAGACTGACTTAAAGCACTTAAGTGGTCGCCTGATTGCTCAGCACTTAAGTGGTCGCTTTGAGACAAAGTAATAAGCTCACCGCCATAAGTTTAAACACCAGTATATGCCTAAAATAATTTCTATAATGTTCCAAGGTCTCTCTCTGCATAATACTATAATACACCTCTCTTCGGTTTATTTTCTTCGAGAATTGCCGATAAATTCATGTGTAAAAGAGTACCGCACCAATTACCAGTCATTGGAGATCTCACAACCTTGAATGTTTAGGAGTAAGAACGTGAATTGCAAGCTAAAGTGATATATTCATTTGATGCAATCGAAATCAACATTGTCTCGGAGGTCATCGGTTCGATTCGCGCCGTTCCCCAATTCATAGTTGTGATTATGCCCTAAGGCGATCACAAAATATAATTATACACCTGAAGCTAAATGTCTAGAAAATTTATTACTATCGAAGAAGGAAAGAGTTCAGTTCAAACTCTCTAAGGACTATTGTTTGGCATTCTTTACCACGAATAAAATCATCGTTTTCTTTCTTTTTTTTTGAGACCAATCTCACTAATGAAATCATTTATCTCAACTTTCGCGGTGAATAAAGTTCTCTACACGAGTGACCTTTTGAACTCTCTGCCAACCTTTTTTCTTTCTTATTTGAGGAATCTCATTTCAGAAATGAAATTAAATAAAGATTCTTTCAATAGTAAATTATCTTCTTCGAATATGGCAGTGAAGGATGAGAAAAATTTTTCACTTTTCTTTAACGATGAAAGAGACACTAATCTACTATCTATTAGTAAAATCAAGCTTACGCCAACAATACTCTCCCTTTGTTTCAGCAGAGTTTCCACCCCCATTCGCTTCTCCCTCCTACCCCTTTTGATATTCATTTCCAAGGTGAAGTTTGTTGATCTCTAGTCGGCGAATAGTCCAATCCCGAAGGAATCGATTCAATGGCATATCTGAATTTTCTGTCCCGTATTTTGCTTACAAAAATTCCCGATCGATCAGGATTCGTAGGATATTGAATCTTGAACGACTCCATTAGGTGATAAGTTATTAGCTTATATGATTACACGATTATCAATATTAGGTGGTATCAGCCTATCAAAATATAGTTTACTGAATTATCTGCAATATCCGCACCACATTCACTGCTTCTTCCACAATCATATACTGAATTCATCCCTAAACATGTCTCATCTTAGAGAAACTATTTATCATATTCAGTACACGTCGCCTAATGACCCTTTAGGGTTACTCAGCTTTAACGACAACTTTGCAACAACGTTCAGTGATATTAAAAGCGTAGTGAGTCAGGCAGAACCAAAAACTATCACCATTATTTTCAGCATTCGCGAATGCAAATATAACACGACTCATACGAATGAAGAGGAAACTCCCTGAGGCATTCGATTAAATTCCTTGGATAGGGGGTCGCTCGTTCTATGGGCTTCAAATGATTGAGCGTGCTGATTCAGCTAGTAGATGCTAAAATAATCGAGGTGGCATACGCCTAGTTTTCAACTTAGGTGCTCTCGATCGCCGATTTGACCTATCGAACTTCATAAATTACCATGTTTCTTGATTTTAGCTCGGCAATAGCATCTGCGGATCATTTCGTTCGAACAAATTGATCGTAAGAAATGAGGGAATGGAAAATTGTGCGAATGAGTAGAAAAATTCTTTGTCATATTCCCAGTGAAATGGATCTTCGCTTATTCAACGCAGTTCAAATTAAGACCACTTTTGCCGATTCAAATTTAAGAAATGCCTCAAAGAATACGATTCTAGAAATCTTAGGACTCTTCTTTAGAATGTCTGTTATCAGATGTTTCCAAAACTAATTAAATGTTTCCACGTGCACACATTCGAGTGCTGATGTGACATATACCAGTCTTAGCGTATTGTATACCTAATACCCGTCTTCTGTGGTTTTTATCAAGAGACACTGAAGCTATAAATGCAGGATTGGATGTAGATGTGAATGTGAAAACTGGAAGTGGATGAACACTGAACTTTGCAGAGACCTCTCAAAGTGGTAGCTGAGCCTTCAAAGTAGTTCACTGGCACTTAAAAAAATACAAAAGCAATCGGACCTACAGACTTGAAGAGCAGTCGCATCAGGTCGATGATCAAAGCTCCATCGAGCGTTTTATTATTTATTGATGGTCTATGAAACTCGTGGATGCTGTGAGCGTTACTGTGCTTTCCTGACAGCCTTTCCCACTAGTTTTCTTTCATATGCTGTAGTCTGATAAATAGTCCATTCATCTACTACGAGAAGTCGAGAACATGCATCGCTGGTTGCCTTGAATACGTTCGTTCGGATTCAACTTGCTTCATGAACCGTTGATAGCAATCGAGGACATCTTCCGTTGAGAAATATTTTACGGAATGATGGACTTGCACCTGAAATTATAGGTTTCTGAAATTATTTAGATATGAAGAAGCGAGATATGGATTGATCTTTAGGCATGCTTCTTCCGAACAAGATTTGAGCTGGTTTACAGAACATCAGCCTGTCGGAAATCTATAGGGAGATCCCCTGCTGAAAGCAAGCTCAGCATTTCAGATCTTAGCGTTAATATCTCATCAGTTAAATGGTTATAGCAGCTCTCTATTTGATACGCCAAACGTTCCTCAAACCCTGATCAGCTAATCGCCAGTTAAACGAAATCAGGGTGATCGGATGCTAAGAGGATGCTGGGACTTCGAATACCGATTACTTTGAATCACATTTGTATTCCTTAGGGACAAAAGGACTCTACTTTGCCCACAAAGGCTTTATTATACAAAATTTTTGCCTCATGAGTAATTATCAGCTCGCCATTGATGGAGCCAACAAATTGAACCCTGAGGCATGAAAACGGTTGTATAGGATCCTTGAATCAAGGCTTGCAGCTACCTTATAATCAACTTAGGAGCTATAATGCTGGTGCTAGAACTCTGTCGACTCAACGTTTCTATCTCTTCCGTTGATAATTCACGGATTTTAATTCACGAATAAATGAATATTATATCACGAAACCTTTCTTCGCAGGTAATGTGGTGTTAGCGACGGAATTCGTAATCTTATTTGGGACGTAATAACCATATTTATGAATAGACGTAGACTCTAAGATAGGGTATAAGCATGACATGCTGTTAAGTGTCGAATTACATGCGTTTTTTGCAACAGCATGTCCGGATAAGGTTAACTCACGTCATTAGTCCTTATTTTCAGTGGATGCAAACAGAAATTTCCAGTTATAGTTCAAGTTGTTCTAAATGTTTCACACTGACTTTTTCTGATCACAAATATGAACAAGTATATAGACTATTTAAACATTGATATGCTCTCTTCCCCTCCCTCTCACCCCTCCCCCTCCTTATCACACCGATAGGCCTTGATAACATGATAGATCAAATGTATGAGAATTGAATAAAAGCCTTTTTTGTGTGTCATAGAACGCAACAACCGCATGAAAAGTGTAACGATGACGAGAATGTTGTTTAATGAGGGCGCGATTTGTGTTAAATTGAAACACTTTGTTTAGTTCTATCACTAAAGAAAGGGAACAAAAAAGAAGAAGAGGAGACGAAATGGTTGATGGCGTTTTACATTGCGTTATTGTGTACGTCTCTCGTTTATCGACGATGAATCAGGTCTCGAGGTCGAAATCTAATATAATCAATGCGTGTACATATGTGTATGGGAGGGGAGAGGGAAGAAAGGGAGGAGGAAGAGGGGAGGGGATAGTGGAGAAAACTGCTCACAAACTCTTGACAGCCTGTTGTAAATATTCCACCAAATAAAATGATAATGCATTATATTGCGGCCTTATGATAATCACCTCTCTTCTTTCATTCAACCTTACTTGAACTTCATTTCGGCAATGTCATCTCTCTCTTCCCTGTTTGTTCTAAACACCTTTCTGACCTATATTTACACCCCCTCATCTTTAGCGATGTAGCACGCTTTTGTTCATGTATTAATTCCCGATGATTTCTTATCTTGATTACGCAATTCTTGTATAGTTATTTTTTAATACGATTTCCACAGGTATAACAAATAAGCGCCTCATGCGAAAAAGTGACGAGAATAAACCTGAAAAAAAGGATGCCAGAGTTAATGCCATCAAAATTCGACAGGCGGTTGTTTCGCCAACATGAATTATTCGAAAACATCTATATACGTACGATCTGCGCTAATTTGAAAAAACGTAAACGCATGTAGAGTTTCAAGAAAACAACTGCACAGCGGATATGTTGGGATACATTTATATGGAATTATTAAAATAAGTGAGATTGCAAATGAAACTTTCGTCGAGATTGAAAAACGAAGAAGAGGAGGGAGACTAATTAAGAAAATGAGATAGAACGAGATAGACTTTTTTTTTCATCAATATTTGAAGATTTCTTTCCTGAATAGCTTCTAGCTTAAATGAGTTTCTAGGTTGACCTTTCTGAAGCTTTGAATTTCGAGGGTTTAATTCACTAAAATAAAGAATTTTATCCATTATTGCCGTTCTCAAACTTCCGTTATCCCTAGGTTGCTGCGACATCAAAATTTCTTCCCAGAACGTGAATTTGTCCGCCTCAAATTTTTGGAGGCATCATTGATATACGTTTTTCCAATGTAGCGTCTTGATCATATCATCCAAGCGTGGAATGAGCTCTTGATTACTTCTAATAACGTCCTCTTCCGTGCATCTTTCAAGACGATCGTGAACCAGTTGAAACTATTTGCGATTTCAACGGGGCAAATCGCAATCAAATTAGCTACTTTCCTTACTTTTCCTTTTCTGCAACTAATAGACCTCACAACATCTTGAACGCCTTACAGCCTTAACGCTTCTCGTACTAGTTCCTAGGCATATGCTAATGCACATCATTGCTCGTGCTTCTTCTGTGCGACAGTCCTCACAATAGAAAGCCCATCTAAAACCTCAGAAAAATGACATCTCTCTTGATTTTGAAGTTCATTCCCCTCGTATTTAATCAAACACATCGGCCACGCTCTCATTCAAAAAAGGTAGTCTGTTTCCACAAATTCGCTGCAATTTTTACCTCTTTAGTCGCTGAGGCATGTTGTTCGACTTATCACCTCCCATTTATCACGTAGCAGTCATGCCCATCTCTCGCCAGAGATGTTGGATTAGCATTAAGACTCACAAAAGCGCCCTTCGTTGGATTACTTGTGCTGGGTGATCTAAATCGTGGAAGGCGCACGTCATGGTCCGCCTAGCGAGCGGATGACGTATCATCCTTGAGCTAAAATCGTATGAAGAATCGTGCGAAATTTCGTCGCGGAGCAAGGACAGCACGTTGATTATCGTCTTCTAATGTATCTAAGGTAAGGTAAGCCGTAGCATTTGATCGCCTCAAAGCTTATCAACATCTCTACCAATTATATCGTTTTCAACGCCATTTTCCAACGATAAAAACAATCGGTTTCTCGATTATAGGGCTGGGTAACCTCACAGAAATGAAGCTTAGAGTAAAGCTTTTTTATGGAAGTTTTTTGACGAATAAAGCATTTTGTACTTAAGCGAAAAGTCTCTGGTATGGGGGCTCATCTTGAGACGAAAATCCCATATCCCATAAGGTGTCTTACTGATAACATATCACACATTCATCTCTCAGATAAGCAAAGTTTATGAATTGCATCGTTTAAAGAACACATTCTATACCACTGATTTAATTTTTCGTATTCTACTATCATCACCGTTCAAAAGGGACAGCGCATGATCGATGGCCGTTCTCGGAACGAATTTCATCCCCCCCGATTCTGCCTAACATCTGTGCACTGACAATCAGTTGGAATTTATTGCGTACGCACAAGAAACTTATTCGGTGCCGAATTCGGTTCATCGTCCTTGAAAGGTAGATGGGGGGGAACACTCTTAGTGGGTCACTTGTA
Source organism: Toxascaris leonina (assembly GCA_022844705.1). Lineage (NCBI taxonomy): Eukaryota > Metazoa > Nematoda > Chromadorea > Rhabditida > Ascarididae > Toxascaris > Toxascaris leonina. The sequence continues at coordinate 51,900 of JAARMF010000674.1, read as the reverse complement.
CGTTTGTCGTGCTATCATTTCTTCATATTCTCTGTTATACAATTCTTCATTCTATCTTATCACTTCCTATGTCAGTTGATTTCTTATTATCTACGCTTTAATGAGTGGTCGAAGTTAAAAGAAAAGTTGAAAATTTAATGCGCTAAATTCTATAGCTTTTTTCAGATTCTATTCCATTCTAGCAGTAATCGATGTTTAAACGACTTGGTCATATTAGAGCTGATAACAATTATTCTGCATGTATTTAGCCTCAGTGATTGTTCTTTTTTTTTTTTTGAGGAAAATCTCAAGGAGTAGTGAAATTTTGAAAGACTCGCCTTTTAGTTATTGTTGACTCAATGTTTGATCTCTAGTTCATTGTTTATCGCATTTAAAACAGCTCAAAATTCGAGCAATGACACTAGTCAATTGCCTAATACTGCCTTTGTGTTCGTTGTTCTCGTCACATATTTCTTGTTAAGAAGAAAGGTGTATGGGAGGGTGGCTGATGTGGAGGGAAAGGGACAACAAGCTAGCTGGGGTGCTGAAACTCCTGGAGTTTTTATCTGGAGTGTTTCAGTAGATTAGTACCTATTCCTAAGGGCTGGCACATTTGACACAGGCAAATGACTTCCACCTATCGCATACCTGTCTTGAAATTCGAAAACTTTGGGCGAACAGTCGTCGATGAAACAATATTGCTGTCATTTTGATGAGATTGTCGCACACAATCGTGCACATGGCGCGACCAGTCGCAATCCATCGCGTACACCTGTTGCGTCATCTTGTGTTCAATAGAGACTTTTTCCTGTGGCTGTGGAAACTACTTCAATTTGAGGGGGATTCCAACTTTCCCAAACTGATCCTGTGATCCTTCCATAAATGTGTTCCGATTGTTCCCGTGGCAGATATCTTTCAGTGAATGCCACCGGAACTCATTATCAACAGCACTTTTTTTCTAACTCGTTTGTTTCAAGGTAAAAAAGAATTTGAGTGATTTTCACTTAATCGATCACTTGTGATATAATTTTAGTTCGATTCATTAAATCCGAGATTTCAGAACATTGCATGAGTGGGAGCAGCAGCTAATAGAAGTGTTCTCTGATAGGAATACGGCCAATATTATCATGAATGTCCTTGAAATTTTCATGCTCTTCAAAGTTTTCTCCTCTTCCTCTATAAACTCTTTATGAACAGAAATAAGTCCCGCCTCAGAAAAGAGATCCCTCCTTTCAATTGGTACATATCATTCTATCATACAATCCCAAAAAAGATGATTTATTGCAAGTCTAATGTGATAAATACTGTTATTAACAACTCAAAGATCTTTGATAACTATAAGACCATTGGTCTGCTTAAAACTCTCTAGTGAAGGTTAAGTATTAAAAAAATCTTCAACTGTAATCCCTTGATTCGATTCGACTTGAGACTCCGTACTTTTCCGTCGAGAATCTCTTTCACTTCTATCAGTTAGGCTTGATTTCTATTCGTGAGATTCATAACCAACCTTAATACCCTTAAAATTTGGAAAAATTTTCCATCATGTCCACTATGGATCGAAGGGGTCAACAGATCTTTTCCAATCGCCGCCTCATTCTCGTTCGATAATCCTATCTACTCAAAAAACCAAATCAATGCACAATGCTCTTACAAATTCTAGCCACTTAATATCCTCATCATTTCGTCACACCGTCACTAAGGTACGACAGTTTTTATTTATTGCATAAAATTAGCAATAAACTACTTGTACCTTGCTCTTATTTAGGTGCGGCTCATGCGAAAGGCAATAATTTCGCATATCGCTATCCGCTTCACTACATATGAGGAGCATGACCCTGATTGATAAATACCTGAATGAATATGACCTTTAGCAAACTTTAGGCCTTAAGGCAAAATAAGCGGCATCATTGAACTGCCACCTTTTCGGAATTTTAGGGGTTACGCCAAGATTTACTACCGTAATATTTGTACTTTATTGTTCTAGGCGAAACCTTTTTTGCCTGACAAATATCGTTCGCTGATAGAACCTATGAGATCACAGAAGTAACTCCCGCCCCGCTTCAGAAAAGAGATCCCTTCTTTCAATTGGTAAATATCATTCTATCATAACCTTACAAAAAAGATGATTTATTGCAAGTCTAATGTGATAAATACTGTTATCAACAACTCTAAGATCTTTGATAACTATAAGACCATTGGTCTGCTTAAAACTTTATGCTTAATTCTTTAACTGACTTCATTGCTGCATTTCCTTTATTTTTTTTATTTTATTTTATTTTATTTTATTTTATTTTTTATTTTTTGATATTTCCTCGCGACTTTTGGCTTCTTTGTATAAAAGTGCAGAACTCGATGGCTTAAATAGTTAATTTCGTTCAACAGAAATCTCAGTGTAGATAATTCATTTGCAGTGATGACGATATAAAAAACCCTCTTCCGACGAAGCACATGCCCTTCGAGTGATCCATCGCTCAAAATTGTTGATCTTTTGCACCGCCTGCTCAATTTTTTTTACTATGTAGATATAAAAAGATAACACCAGGGAATAAATGCGATCTTCCGAATGCTGTTCCGCTTACTATTTCAGAAGCATAAATTAAATATGCCCTCACAAAGAGTAAGGGAGCGTAGGATGGGGGGNGGGAGGGGGGAGGGGGGAGGAGATGGAACGGAAGGAAAGGAGAAGGGAGGCGTATGTACAACAAAAAACAGGAAATCCCGAAATGACTGCTATCAATGCAACTTGTAATATGGGACAACAAGCTTCCACTGGTGTTGCTCAGCATTTGAAATATAGCTCCCGAGCAAGCAGTAAGCATTATCTGCTACGGATACAGCCGTTGATTGTAAGCTCACTTCTGTGTCACTTTGGAAGCCTTAGTACTTAGTATTTGTCTACATGAATGTGTCTATATGTTGGCCAGGCTTGTACTGATACTGCTGTTTCAGTCTGGGAGTCCCCCAGTTCTGGAACATCCTGAGAGCATTCCTTAATCCAACCTGTTGTAGCCTCTGGTTTTGGATACTGCATCATCTTTTCTAGTGATCGTAATGTGATGTTAAGCGATCGTTGTAGATCAGCGCTATGATTGCAGCACACATAATCTTTTCGCTTACATTAAGAATTTTTGCAGATATTCGAAGCAAACCGGAACCCTCCCTGAAATAGGGAGATGAAATCCAACGGTTTGCCCTCACCGATACCACATCGGAGACTATTCAGCGGTGATGACGAACGAGAAGAAATACTTGACGATCGTAGAGAGAATGCCTATAAGTGGATCATCTCGATTTCGAGCACATTTAGTGTTGCTAGCCTTCTCACATTATGTCTCATAGTTCCATCGATGTATAACTACGTCGACAGTATCGGAACGTTTAGTAGGCAAGATTTCGCCTATTGTGAGGTATTTCCATTAATTTAATTTCTACTAATATTTAATGAATTTGAAGAGATGACAGTTTGTCCGTTCTTGTTACGAATGATGCCAACGATACGAGATGCTTGAGCTAAAACATGACTGCATTTATTTCGAATTTTAGTGTATCCTACGCTCCACAAACTATGTGGAACTGATAAGAACTACATTGATAAAACCACAAGTTTTCGAGCACGGATGAAAAGCATGAAGTATAGAGGAAATTAAGGGCTCGCCGTCTCCGTTGCCTGTCCTCCTTACTCCCCTTTGTTATTTATGAAAAATCCTACAAGCAATGAAGGGAATAAAAGTCTTCGCAAAACGACTTGTTTTCGATCAGGTCCCTTGCTAAGAAGCTTACAGAAATCGAGTTCGTAGGTCTTACTTCCTTCCACTCCTTCCACGTCAACTCCCCTTGGAAATGAAATTTCTTGGTTCAGCAGATCAGCTGACATTTATGAAGCTCTCATATCGAAACTTATTAGCAGTAATCATTGAACTATTTGCTGCCTAAAGAACAAATTTTTAAAGATCAATGCGGAAGTAACTCGATTAAGAGGCGAATGAACTGATATAAATCTTCGTAAATGAAAATCCTTTCGACAAAGATTACTCTCATTTAGTGCTCAACGAAATGCTCATGAATGACTTTTAAAAAATCCAGAATAAATCCCAAAGTTTATACATTTTAGCGGGGAGCAAGTTGTGAAAATTTGACGACTTTTTGCATCGTGCTAGCTTTCAACTGTATAATTAAAACACTTCATCCTTCTTGCGTAAAGTCTTTGCACATGTCTATGGACTCGAATAACATTTCCGCTCCCAAATCCTGGCTCCTCTCTTGCAATTGTTTCATTCCCCCTCCCCCCCCCCC
>JAARMF010000674.1:34247-47550 GCA_022844705.1 Toxascaris leonina | reverse complement strand
CCCCCCCCCCCCCCTATCCCCCCCTCTCCCCATCCCCTCCCTCACATCAGCAACAAGCTTCCACAACTTCCACCTTTATGGACTCGCTATTCTCAATGTCTCGCCTTCTTCCAGCTCAGAAAAAAGAAACAAAAAACTCGGCATAATCGCTCATTCCCGCACGCTCTAATACTCCGCACATGCCAGATATGACAATTTGAAAGATAAGATGAAGATCTTCCGATAAAACTGTTCTATCTTCAATGATCTCCCAAAAAAAAAAAAAAAATTCAAAATCCATAAGCCGGAAGAATTCACTCAACGTCATGTGATACATCACTCCACACATAAAGAGACGAATGATTATGAGCTGTTACAAAAGTTTATAACACTCTGCTAGCCTCACAGTGCTGGACGGGTGGAAGGGGTGGAAGTAAGCACTATGGGATTTATGTGAGCAACAGTGAGTTATACTGCGAAGAATATCTACCCAGATTCTGCAATACGAATATCAATTAGTGGATAAATAAATGAATAAACAAACAAATAAGTGAATAAATAAACAAATAAATAGATGAATGAATGAATAAATAAATGAATAAATAAATAAATAAATATTTTCAAAAGAAGCTATATCACATTACTTACCGATATAGGCAACTTTACATCTCGTTCCCATGATCAGAACCAATTTCATAATTTAACAAGGCAAATTAAGATATGCAGAGCTCTTATAATCTCAATTGCTCTTGTTGTCCATGGAAATCTTCCCGGAAGTGTTTCATTATTCCAAGTTTCCACCCATGTGAATGAGTGTGCAATCTTCTGGATATCTTTCAGTGTTTACAGTTCTACAGATTGACAGGAAACACAGTGCAGCAATGGTTTTGTAGTGTACAATACACCTATCAAACTTCATAACCTTACCTTATACCCAACTGTGCCTAACATATACCCAGTACTTTATACCTAACATCACCTTACTGTAATATACCAAACAATCAGTACCGAAGTTGAAGTTATCGAACAAAGAGATACTTATACAGATATATGCGTGAAGACATAGTCTATCGACCTCTCGATGAGCTATAGAAATAAGCAGCCTCAGCATCTTTCGCTGAGAACAAATTGTTGGGACTTGCAAATTCTGTGATATGCTTGCTAATCTCAATATTACTGCATCACCAGGGAATTAAATAAATAAATAAATAAATAAACAAGTAAATAGATGACCTTCCATATTAGTATAAATAAACAAAACTACATTCGTCGTACCAAGTCTGGATGTTGCCCGAAGGCGCGTTAGGATTTAAAAACTTACAGGGTGCAACCTCAGATATGGAAGTGGAAATGATGTCGTTGAGGAGTATGCAACAGAATAGAACAAAACGAAGTCCTCGTTCACACTATGGCGGTTATAATCCGAGCCTTTTAGCTACCGATTCGCCTGTATTCCAGGAATGCCCCGGTATGAGAAAATACTTTCGCTCGTTTATTATGCTTGTTAAGCAGTAATATCATCTGGAATGCTGAATGTTTGAGTACGAGGGGTGATGAAAAGTGGTACTCAAAAAAAATGTTTTCCAACTGAAATACCTCATTGAAGAGTCATCAATATGGTAGCGGAAATAATTTTACCCTTCAGCGACGCCAGTTATAAATGAATCTAGTGTAGCTTCCAGGTACAGAGAACAAAAAGAAATTTCCTGGAACTATGAGAGGACCAAAACAGCCTAGTAGATGAAGCGTGGATTTCATGTATATATATTCGCACTTCGATCCTAAAGCTTTGTGACAGGACCTGCACCAAACGTTAGCTGCTGAAGTGACGGTCAGAGTCTTTCGAAATCCGATTAGTGGCAAAGAAAGAAAATGGGTAAAGACAGGTACAACCACAAGAAAATACGACATGGCTCTATAGATCGTGATAATGAGCGGACAAAAGGCGGTTAAGAGAACATAAAAAATGCGTGTAACCGGAAATTGAGAGAAAAAATCAAGAAAATAGAGCATGATTCACGAAACAAAGGAATGTGGAGTAGCTTTGCAATGATAGAGGTGGAAAACAGCAGAGGTATGTTAGAGATTATAAAATGAAGTAGCTAGAATGAATAAGCATATTGACCAGTTGTAGCATTCTGAGAAATTCTTAACGCATTCAAAGCCTCGAGTGGTTATACGAGTGAGAGGTTTGCAGCATGTTGCATACCGGGTGAACGTGGACCACCTGGAGATACAGGTCTTCCTGGTTTACCTGGTAGTCCGGGACCTGATGGAGCACCTGGCCGACCTGGAGCAACACCAAACGCATCATGCATTCCGGAAAGGATATTCGAACCGCCTCCATGCTTGCCTTGCCCACAAGGACCACGTGGCGTTCCTGGTCATCCTGGTTTCCCTGGCGACCCAGGAGACGCCGGAATTCCTGGCCGACCTGGTAAGTGAACTGCCATTTAACACAAATCCCCCCTCCCCCTTCAATTAAACGTTTGTGGGAAGAGCCCATAGTCGTGCACTTGCAGCATCCTTCATTTGGATACAAACTTATCTACAACCTTATTCTTATAGTGCCCATCGAAAGTGAGGATCGAAAAAACTACTATCGCCTTCGTTTAATGACCGAAGAGGTCTTTAAAGAAGGAGAAATCATTTGAATCATCTTCATTTTTTCCTGGAAGGAAAGAAATATTATGAGCAGTATTTTCAAAATTCTCCCTTCATTTCCAGCCAATCCTAGCCTTTTCCGCTTAGGGTTAACATCGTCATTTTTCCATTCAAGCGATATTATATTATGGTAAATTCAAGGGTTACCGATACAAGAACTAATAATCACTTGCCATCACCTTCTATAAAAATGAGAAGAGAAAGGGCTCAGGATCGTTATTCGAAGTTCTGAAGTGCTTTTCGTCATATATCACTTGCGAACAGCGAAACTGTGATTTGAGCAGCAAAATTATTGAGAACGCTTCTCATTGGTGACAAAAAAAAATTCGCCAGTGATACAAAAATTTCCGAGCTTCGAAATGATTATTATCTAAGGTACCCGCATAATTTCCGTTCGCTCTATATCATTCCATTAAAGTTTTTTGGAGCACATGGCGCTCACTTCATTGTGAATTTTTTGTCTATTCCCTGAAATTCCGCCATTAAATTTTAAGGGAAATGGATCAAGGAATGGGCTAGCTGCTAACTCATATATGAATCAAAACCCCTCATATTGATCTCATCCGTTTCAAAGCATGAGAAATATCAAATTATGGTAGTTAGAGTACTTTTCAGTTAACGGTTCTATTCACAGGTGCCGATGGTTTACCAGGAAAACCTGGAGAAGATGGCCCGCCAGGACCTCCAGGCCCTGCCGGTCCTATTGGTCCACCAGGAGAAAAAGGAATCACTCCTCAAGCTCATGTTATTCCTGGCCCACCTGGCGATCCTGGCGAGACTGGACCATGGGGTCCACCAGGTCATCAAGGTACGGCTTCATGTTGCTCTTTTTCTATATTGCATAAAGGGAATGGTACTTTATAAGTCGTCGACGTACGTATCGTAGAGGTAAGCTATAATGCATAGCAAAGAAAAAATCGCTCCAGAATGGCACACTGAAGTGTTTGGCTTACATGCCAAAATGATTTGTTTTCATATAATCAAACAACTGAAAAAAATCGCGATGATAAACACTGCGCAGATGAAGTGTCAAATGCAATGAAAGAAAAAATAATGCTCAAATTCAAGAAATTTTCCTCTCACTTGAAAGAAACGATCGAGACAACTGACCAATGGTCGATGTTTTGGATAAAGATAGGTTTGAAGGAGAGGATAGAAGAAGGGACAGAGTGAGTTATGTACTGAAACCATGTGAAATCTCATATATATTTATAGCATCTCTTTTGAGTTCTTCTCTTTTTTTGCAGCTGCTTGAACGAGAAAAGGCTCACAGAAAAGCCAGTCAAGTGTGTTTAGAAAAAGAACATATTTCCGTCGAATAGTTCAGAGGTCCATAAGCTCATTTAATTTAATTACAGGTGCAAGTGGCGAAGATGGTTATGCGGGACCACCTGGTGAAAAAGGTTGGCCAGGGCCACCGGGACCACCAGGATCAATCGGATCACCAGGCGCTCCTGGACCGCAAGGAGAAGCCGGACCAACAGGTGAACTATTTTGTTATCGTTGTAAAATCTTAAACGCAATCACCAGCAGCAATCCATAATGTATGACCTAGTTTGAAATCCTTATTGGCCTTAGGTTTTACAGGCGTATTTCCCGTTTAAAGATTCTTGAATAACCTTAGGTGAACCATCACGACAGATCAATGAAACGAAAGTATATTTTTGCTTTCCGCTATTTCCAAAAATTTCTGCTATGGTTAGTCGCGAATGTTGTTGAATGGTTAATCTCGAATACGATCTAATAGCTAACTCTAATATGGTTATATGGTTGAGTCTGCATCCTAATTCTTTATGTTGCCATTATCATGGAGAAACCAAGAGAGTTCATTCTAGGCCATGCCATAAGACCTTATGATATCCCAGTGGTAAAAAGTGAATAACCAATCGTCTGAAATTTCGAAATAGACCTAATTTCACCACGTTCCCTTCGGGCTCCGGGTCTCAGAGTTCGAACGACTCCTTCATCCACTCCCAGGATCTCTGAGTTCGATGCCTTTAAAGATAGAATAATCTGATATCCCGTCCTCAGAGCTTTTAGAGTTTAGAAGCTTGGATTCACATGTCCCACCTGCTTATTACTAGTATTTATCGCATCATCAGCGTCACCTATTACTACAACATGGTTTACATGCCAGGAAGGAAGGGAAGGGGGGGGGAGGAGGGCTGGGGTCGAGTCGTGTTTCTCTACTGCGAAGGAAAACGTAAACGGTTTTTGGGAGTCCCATTTCACGTCAGGATTCGACCAGGAATTTGAGATTTGCAGTAATTTCCCAAACAGGATGCGACCAGAGTAAGAGATTTCGCTAAAAATATAAACGGGCTGGCAACAAGTGCTTTCTGTTTTGAAACAAAGGTGTTTCTAGAGTTGTTCGATATTGATTCCCACTAGACGACTTATCCTTCTTCCACTGAATCCTAGGCTTTCTTATCAGTCAGTTATTTTCTTTGCTTTGCCTACTCCTGTAATGAATGTCTTTCTCTACCATTCGAATCTACCGTTAAAATGACGACGATATGTGACATTTCCTGTTTCCAAAGATTAAGTTGGTATTCATATGTTTATTTATTTATTTATTGAAGTCAGCTTTAGTTAAACATTATTAGCTCAGTCAGAAAAAGAATTTCTGTGAGATTTTGAGCGTTTTTCCATCAAAATTTCAAATCTGCTAGCAGTCATCAAATTGGACATCCGTTGAGATGATCAAATCTAATTTTTCTCTTTCATTCGTCGATATCCCTTTCATGAGGCATATCCTCTTTAAAAAATTATCTGTCGCTTATCGAGCCAGAAGACTCCACATTTGAAGTAACTGCTGACGATGAGGCTTTCATTACTTACGATCGACACTATAAGGCGTGATTTTGAGTCTATTATAAATATCACTTTGTGTCAGCACACTTCCGGTTACTACTATCGCTGTCTGCTTAGTGACAATATTCGAAAATTGTTACTTCTACATACTCTCACTGCAATCACATTGGTGGTGGTCGTTGAGTTTAATGGCACTGAAGCTAGGAGATTATGAGCCTTCAAATATTAAGCATTGCATTTATACCTCGAGGATCGTCTAGACCCTGAACTCTTTAAAATCCATGACTGCAAGGACTTTTGAGGTCTCAAGGTCTCCGAGCATATAGAGGATCACGTCGTACTTCGAGAATTAGTGATCCTGTTGCCCTCGACTCCCACTCTGCTCCCTGCATAGCTTGTCCTGATCTCTTCCATACATCAAACTGACAGTGCTGTGCATACGTATCTTGCAAACGCAGATTTTACGACCTTACGTTTGCTAGCTGTTTTCCATGATTTTTTTTGCCATGAAAGCAGTTATATTGCTGCTGCTGCCCTCAATAGCCAGAAAGTCGTAGACGGAAGTTCCAGTAGTACTTAATGAGATCTAATCAGTTCGTTTTTAGGATCGCCTGGTACATGTGTCTGTCAGGACACGGAAGTGGTGATCGCGGATACAGAAGGACAGATTCCAGCTACCAGATCGGATCAAACGCTTGTTCTATCCGCTGAAAAAACATCCGAGGAAACAATTTATAACGGAAACGATATCGGTATATCCACGGGCTATAAAAAGCTTAGCCATAAGCATAAACATTAGATATGCGAGTCAACTTACGGTTCAGGTAAACAAATCTGTCATACACCTCATCGATCACTAAGCGCCTTCAAAAGACTAATTTTGCTATCAGAAATTAAAAAAAAATTTTTTTTGCGTGTCATCGGATGAAAACTCTTCTTGCAATGAAAAGTTTTCTTGACCGGAAACCTCTGAATGAGAGAAAATCTCAACTTTTTCAGCCGGAAGTATTTTGATCATTATAGAAAAGCAACAAGTTCGATAGTGTTTCTTTGCGCTGACCATTCGACTATTGTTCTGCTACCTTTTCTTTCGATGGAATTAATAAGTTGTGTGCATTATTCAGATGAAACCATAATCTATAATGCGCATTGTTTCGTTTAGTACCTTTAGCATAGTTAACGAAAACATGGTAACGGAAGTGGAAAATAATAAAAAAAATGAATAAATAAATAAGTAGATAAATAAATAACGAAACAAATAAGCAAATAAACCAATAAATAAATAAATAAATAAATAGCGATGGAGCTCGGATTTACTTGTTCAACATGAGATCATTTTCGCGCACTACTGACAAGGAAAAATAGATAGAACTAGTCAAAAGGAAGGAAAAAGAGCAGTTCAAATTTCGATAGGAATTCAAAGTTCGATAGGCAGAAGTGCTGACCTTTCGTGGGCCTATGACCGGCATCCAAGTCTAAAATATATTAAAAACTAATAAAAAATATGTATATTTTAAGTTGCTCTTGCTCATTTATAAATGTCACCTATTTGTCATATATAGTTGAAGTTGCTCTTGATTTGTACGTATATATTCGATGCTATGGAATGAAATTAACGATGCCACTAATTTTGTTTATTAATTTATACGTTAGATGTATCGTTGAAGAAGTCATCACTTTCGATTTGTTTCCGTTGATGGTGTAATAAAACCTTTGATATATTATTGGTTTACTTCGAACGTGCTCTCCATCCCTCTTAAAATTTGATTTGTTCTTATGATTGAATGATTGATCATATAGAGTCACCTGCTATTAAAGGGATGAAGCTTAGTGCTAAAGATAAAGCAAAGCGTAATACCTGCTTAATATGTACCTACGATTACTCATTGCATTTGGAAGTGACGATGCAGGGAAAGGTGATGAGCATTTGTCAACAACAAGTGATAAGATGAACAGTAGTTTAGTGATTATTTGAATGTGATTTCTTCGACCCACTAATAGCAATGCCATTTAATTCAAATTATGGACGAAACTGAAATGGAGTAAGTGATATGAGATCAGATCGGATCAGTCACAACTTCTCGAGAGACCCCATCTCATAAGTTTCCCAAACCACTCAAATTCCAACGTCTGCAAAAATATTGCGTCATTCTCTCGTATCTTATTGAATAGTGCTCATTGCCAATACGTTCTGAATATACACCAATGTAATATCAAGTGGCTTACTGTGACATTACGATGTACTTTATGAGGATTCATGATGAACGATTCTTTCGTTCACCTATTGAATAAAACTACTGAGACAGCGACACGACATATACGCCTCAACAAAAGAAAACAAAACATTCTATTTCCTCACCTTATAACTAAAGAATTGATATGGAACACTTATGAGCTCCAGAAAGGCAATTATATTACCCAATATTCACCTTCCATAGTTTCTGATCGGATATTGATTTCTCGCTGCAACGCGAATTGCATTTATCCATATAAAGCACGTGATTAGACTCCTTTTTAAGCACATCACAAATAATTATCGCCTCGGCGTTCAAAAATACTCCAAGATCCAAAGTAAATGGGTCGATCAGTTTTGTTTATACCATCATCGCTGAAATAACCTTCAGAATTCATTACAAAAAATAAGAAGTATACTGGCTATATTACGTCCTATTGAAGGGGGGGGGGGGAGGCAGGAAGGTCGAATGTCAAAACTATGTTACCCATGAATAATAACACCTGAACTGCAGGTATTTTTTCCGGCATTTTCCTCATCTATTTCGGTTGAATCATACTTGTCAAAGATTCTTGATCTTTGCAGATGCTTCTAATCAAAGGTTAATTTATTGCCAAACTGTCGCATGAGAAAGGCTATTTTCTCACCAACGAATCTTCCCACGAGAGTTTACATTGATTCCATCAAGAAAATATCATTGCTGCTGTTTGCAGATCGGCGGTTCACTCATTTTATCGTATGGCGCTTTGGATATTCGAACAAGTTCATTTCGTGAATGATGCAGTGTGCGTTCCTCGGTTTGTCACGGTTAAATTTTTGCGGTTAGGTTTTTCGTGAAAGCCCACGGTTTAGACCACACACCAACATCTCAGAATTCACAGATATCAAGTTTTCATCTCTTTTTCTTCACTTAAAATCTGAGAGAGGAAGCTAAAATGCCAATGAACTTGATCACATTTCCTTCTGAGGTGTTGAATTGACACTAACCAAAACACCTCGATTTGCTTCAGCTTTAGCTTTCTATCACCAGCACTGCACACAACGTGAAGCTTAACTTAATTTCCGCTCCGGGCTCTTTTACCAACATCTAGGTTAAATTTGGAAAATATTATGGAGTCAGTTGATTTGATTCATAAAAACCATCCTGTTGCAAAATGCTGATCACATATTTATGACGCCTAAGGTTACAAGTCATCATAATTATGAATACTTTCGGCGAGACGCATGCATAATACAGATAACCGATCATAAAGATATGATTCTATGTCTTCATATCTTTTCGGTCCTGCAGTTACGACAATTCCATATTCATACGATTTCCATTCATTATACTATTTCGCATTTTAAGAATGATCGACGAAGAAATGTCTTCATCTCTTTCTTCCGTTTCAAATTATCCCCTTCATAATTCATTGAACATTTGAAGGGCGATAAGCGACAACAACGCATAAAAATATGTCGAGATAGCATTCTATGAACCGTTCAAAATGCGTAAAACATTAGTACATCATAGGATTGCGCTACAGGTTCATATCGATATGTCCCGACCCAAATTCTGCTTTAATTGTCTGTGACCGTTCAATGCGATGATCACGGTGACAAACACTTTGTAATATGTCAAATTGCATCTAACCGCTCATCAATTCATTGCGAACACTGTTATAACCATATGAGGGCAATCAATATACACTCGATACGTTAACTAACACACTTTCAAAATTTCAAAGCTCGAGGCACTCATTAAACATGACATACTGATTCAACTGAAATGCTAGTAGATACTTAAGCAATAATTCCTCCAGTCCAGTAACAGCCGCTTAATAAGCTTCCTTCATATAGCATGTCCTTCTGTTGTATAGCTGAGCGATGTGCAATAATAATACGACCCATTGTTATTCGGCATGTTGCATACAGCAGGTAATAAACGTTTGGATTATAATAGCACATTTCTTCGTTAAGCATATCGTTAATCATTGTTCACCGACCATCCTATATTTGAACTGGTGGTCAGAAATAACTGAATCACTATAAATTAAGCTAGAAACGATTCGTGATTTGAATATCAGTGGGTGGCAGAAAGGATATTGTGTGTGTATGATTGAGATATCAATTTGAGTCATGTACTCAGAGTTCACCGATTAATCGAGCAATCAAAACTATGTTGTGAAATTCGAATGCGGATCGCTTGTTCGAAACAACAGGTGCGAGAAGGATGGACTAGGGGGAAGGGGGAGGAGACAATACTTCCAACATTTCTACTGTCACATTACCTTCAAAGTATCAACAGCTTTCAGCAAACTTGTCACTGATGAATTTTTGGACACTACGTCGAGATTCGTTGTCACCTTTGCTTATCCGCTAACGTATTTCTCTTCCTCGATAGTAGGAAGACATCCGTTCGCAATTCAATAACCGAAAATTCAAACTACATTGATACTTAATTCGACAAATAAAACTTATTGGAGTAAAGAGAAAGCAAATCGTCTAACACGCATACCCAAGGAAGAAAAGTAAGAAATGTATAGTGCATATCGGAGGTGCAAACTGAGCAACATAATAATGTCGACGACAATTGTTTTCTTCACATATATTTGCAGCTAAATACACAAATTTAGTCGCTCTTTTTCGTTCCGATGTCGCTATTTTCAGGTATCCTTCATGTTATTATATAGCTCGATGATTAAATGAAAAAACCTCGTAGTCTAATGTTAGGCAAAATGTCCTCTATATATATATGACACTATGTCATATGAATTAGCGTGCACACAGCTGTCTGGCACCATGTTTTACATTTTCCAATCTCGGATCATTAGAGGCCAAATCAAACATTTCACATATTTCAGTTTTATGGCTTTGACTTGCTCCACCCAACCCCCCCCCCCCCCTCCCCCGCCTTCTCTGGTAATCTCTTGCTCTATCAAATTTCTGGGCACAACTCGGAAATAACAAATGAAAAATAAGGAATCATCTTTGAAAGCCGATCCATGGTCGAAGATTTTTGTATCGTATAGTCAAGATGATGTCATCCGTATATGATGCTCAGCGAGGAGAAGGAATACCTTTCGTGGCTATGATCTCATTAGAGGGTTGAACATGAGAGCGAATGTGACAACAAGGTCGTCGAGGAGCGATAAAATCTTCCTATGAGTTCATCATCGATGCGGATCTACTCTACCTTTGTCGCTTTTGTTGTACTAGATGACGTGTCGTTACACCTCTTCATCTACCGTTCTCCTCTCATATTCCTCTCAAATAATCCTCTGAAGCGCTCAAGTTCAATTTATTCTCACGCGTATATCATGATTTTTCCAGCTCATTATTTATCGTACATATTTTATTCCACTTATACTCTTCCTTTATTTATTCCTCTGCTTTCATTCCATTGGCTTAATTCTTTCATTTGCATCTTTTCTACTCTCATTTCATATTGAATAAACATATATAAGCTTGCTTAAGTGCCAAATGAGAGCCCTTTACTTATTGCATCATTCTAATGGGGTAGCATATGTTCTTATTTCTATTCGTATTGATGATATCAGGCAATGTTTTATTTATCTTTACATATTATATCCTTTATTTGATATTAATTGATTGGCCCTGTGGGTTGAATTGCGAGCAGTTTTGAATTTCAGAGAAGCGCATTGTCACGTTCGCGCGCGTTATTTGATCAGAAATCATATCTGGAGAGATTTCTTGAAACTTACTCTTCATTTTAATTCACCTTTTAAAGATAAAATTACATTATCGCCTATTAATAGCTGGATGAGGGGAATATCGTCTTATGAAACAAGCGAAGCAACATGAGGGGTGAACCACTGCCATCTGCATTTTCGTAGCAAAGCTTATGGAAAGGCCTTACTCATGGATGGGGGATGAAACATATACAGTGAATTAAATATTCTAACGCAGCCAACCATTCATACGAATTCAAAGCACCGTTTTTTTATTGACCATTACCGACCACTGCCTTTCATTTACCATTACCGACTATGCGACTATAAGCACATTTGTGTACCCGTAATTCCTGTAGAAATTGTTTGATCTGGAACCATCATATGGATCAAAATCTACCCATCAAACTTCCTTATCTTTAATCCTGCAGTTCCTGGAGCCAGAACACCAGTACGATAGAAGGTATAAACAAGCAAATACGGATGCTCACGCGTATACACACATAAGCACACATATGAACAGACACACATTCGCACGGATACGCGCAACCATACATACGTGCGCACGTACGGCCATATATGGAAAACACACTCAAACGCATGCGCATAAACATGCGCGTACACTCACATATACATTCATACGCATTGTCCGTGCACACATACCTGCGCAGGCATACAGACGCAGGCGCACGAATATAGACAAAACCTAATAATGCACTTCGTTGATTCCAAGTTTCAAAATATATGGAAGTGACCCTTGTGGGATATATGTTAGACCAGCCGAAACCGTTGAAGCACAGCCACCAAGGTTGTTGGAATCGTTGATCATGATCACCGAAATAATAGGCATTGAAAGATCTAAACAATCCAGATAGGTGATTGAAAGAACGAATCCATCCTAGCAAAAATGCTGCGTTTTGAGGTACAGATATCAAGATTATTATACACTGTTTCCGCACAATCTTTCATTGTCTCAAGTGAGTTTTTCCACTTTTCAAAGATCCCTTCCTATAGATGATGATATGATGTATTCATATGTCTATGTTTGCGATCAGTGTAGGTCAATCGGTTGACATCTCAAAAACGAGCATAAACGTCGTTCGCTGACTGACCTTAAAACCACTTTACGGCTATATATCGAGATATTCTTGAATGAGGTCATCAAATCAACAAAACACGGTCAGATGTACCATTGATGATCGGCTAGAATCAAATGTTAACAAATTTCACATCAATTTCGACGTTAATTTGATGCCGAAAACCGAGAACAGTGCCACAAGCAATAGGTCAACAGAAGGAATATCGCTTTTTTCTTGTTGATGATCGTGTGCATATTTCACGAAGATGGTTAACGAGGGATTCGATTTATTCGAGATCGGCATCATCGACACGTTCCAAGGTGATGGAATTTAGGCATCCAGAGATTTGCATCTATCCATGAAAATGGTGATTGCATTCCATAATTGAAGACCATCATTGATTCCATCTAGAATTAAAATTCATCGTAATACTATAAGAAACCTCATTCGATAAGCAATCGCACTAGCTGGAGGAAGGAGGAGGAGAGGAGAGGGGGGGGGGGTCCAAAAGTGTCCTACTCGAAATCTCAAAACGGTCATGTTTCCCATATATCCTTTTGTTGTCGTTCGCCTTCCTTGCATTGGTGCATTGAAGAATTCTGAAACAAATTTGTGGGATGTTAGGTCAAGTTTATATGGTTTATATCCAAAAATCACATTATCCAGAAAAAAGTCTTGCTTGTCCTTAAAACGTTCAGGGACGCACCATGTCTTCAATTTCCAAAAGCCTCCATATTTTTTGCTGATTGATCTCAGTTGATTCAGGATCTGCTGTGGATGCCTTTTTGAAATGCGAGGATACTTGTGTTCAGGAGGAAGTGATATATATATATATATATATATATATATATATATATATATAA
>JAARMF010000674.1:9937-20024 GCA_022844705.1 Toxascaris leonina | reverse complement strand
GGGGAATCCACAAATGCTGCCGAATAATTCCAGCTATTTATATCTCTGTTTATAGGGTGATTCCAAGGTATTTCGTCAAGCAAAGAGAGCTATTGAATTACGTGGCAACGACATTGAAATCGTTGAAATTGGCGAGAACGGTGAAATAAATAGAAGTGCGAAAAAGGAGAAGAAACGAACCGTTAAACAAGTGAAACAAGACAAGAAGAAACGAAAAAGTGATAATAAAGAAAACAAGTAAGACAATCATTTCGCTATTTCAGGCTTTTACGAATATATTTACAGGATCACGGCGGGATATATTTGAAGACTTTGTTAGCAAAGGACCATTGAGTAGGGTGAATCCTCAAGGAGAAAGGTGAATGATTTCCTCGACAAGAGGGGCGACGATTTATTTGAAGCCCAATTCATAAATAGATAGGAACAAATGTCAACAAACAACAGATAGGACTTTTGATGGAATTTTTTATAGACTATAGCCAGGTTAGATAACTTCTCGAACCACATGTAAATATGCAAATTTTTCTAGCTTCCTGATGGACGACTAGTTTTTTCTTGAAAGGAAGAGAGAAGCGTATATTTATTCTCATTTATGCATAAAAGTGATGAGTTGTTAAATGCAAGGTAGTGTATATTCCACTGCAGGATATTCTGAGGCTTGAGCATTTCTTTCGTCTAATCACCTCATAAAATTGTTTCGGACATTTAATGGCCAGTTTTATGGATACCTGCAAGCACAATCAAATGCATATGTAACTGGTTGAACTACAAAGTCGCCAACCTGATTCGGAATTCTTCTGGTTGCCTAAACGAGCGGTTCTATTTTCCTCGTTAATTAATCTTATACGGTCAGCAATCAAAACGGAAATGGAAACTGCTTATTTACTTTTAATAGGCCTTTGCAAATTTCCCCTGTAAAACATCAGGGCGAGGACGCACCCGTGCACTCGTACGTATGTGTATATGTGCACGTATATATGTATGTGTCTGTGAACCCTCTAGTATCAACTTGCAAACCTCATATGGTATTCAATGTAGAGCAAGGAGGTTTTTCACCTTCAACCACATACCATGAGGCCGAAAGTCAAAAATCCGTTATTTGCAGTTTGACCCATCGAACTCTAGGAAAGTTATGATTCTGCTTGAAAAACTGAACGCATTTTGCATCGTTGGATTTGCGTTTTATGAGTGGCTGAGTTAGAAAGAAACTTTAAAAAACCCAACCATTCATAAAGGCTTCATACGGCAATCGTTCTTGCTAAACTATGTAAGCATTATTAGGCGTATTTTATTATTACTGCCATTCAAGAGTCTTATGATAGTCTAATGATTTAGTCTATCAAAGAATATCTCAATACTGCCAACGTTCGTTTTTCACTTCTTCGATTTCATCCATAAAAATCACCGTTTTGATCATTCAGAGAAGAATCCTTTGTAAGTGGAAAAGAAAACAACGAAACGCGAAGAAAATCACGAGAGAAAAAGAATTTCCCAAAACCAGTACAGTTATTGGCTCGAATTCGACACTTCTGTACAAGGAGAGCGTGTTCGTTGAAAAGAGGTAAATGGTTGACTCGAATCCTTTTGCTTTCCACAAGTTTCATGTCAATGTTTCTATGTTCAGCTTTGAACATCTTTCGATGATCATATAAGTAATCACCTTTTAGATAATCTATAGGTCATCCTCCATCAGTGATTCTCTATCAGTGCTCTTGACCTCGATTTTATTGATTGAATTGAAAATTTCGTTTTTTGAAGGGGACAATCTTCCAGAGATTCTTGCAAGCTGCTTGCAATTGAAGGCAGAAAATAGAAAAAGCCACAATATTCGGTTCCAATATGAGCCATGCAAAATATCTTCGCTATAGATACCGGAGTGAGGTGAATATTGTTTTAATTATGCGACTAATAACCAAGCATGCATTCATCAGATATTGGAGTTATATGAGCTTTCGAATAATAAACATTTCTTCATCACGGAACTCATCCTGTTTTCTCCTAGCACAATTTAAAACTTGTTATTCCCTAAGTGGCATCAAAAATGAATGTCGGTAAAGGTCGAGAACCGAAAATGGTCGAGAAAATTAAATAACTCGATGACTTTTTCCTCTAAAATCTTCCATCCTTGAGATTCCTCAAAGCCTATGCTATCCTATTTCAAAATCCGGTTATTTGATTGATATGATTCTTTAGATTGTACTGATATTTTTATCTCTTGGTATCTTTCATATATTTTCAATCGGCTTAACTAATGCTAACCACTCAGTTTGATTCGATTTGACTGAAACTAATTCACGATTTCAGGACGAAAAGCATCATACGCACTCTCAAGACCTGATCTAGACGCAATCTCGACAAAAAGCGAATCGAAAGCA
Organism: Toxascaris leonina; assembly: GCA_022844705.1. Classification (NCBI taxonomy): domain Eukaryota; kingdom Metazoa; phylum Nematoda; class Chromadorea; order Rhabditida; family Ascarididae; genus Toxascaris; species Toxascaris leonina. Next base: position 17,649 of record JAARMF010000674.1, on the reverse strand, counting down.
GCACGTATAGCTAGTTGGTTCCATGTTGGGAAACGATATGAAGCGGCAAAAGAACACCGAAGGGTTTCTTTTACTCCATATTATTTTGAACTCAAACACTTCAAAGTCATACTATTTAGTCAAGAAACTGAGCTTAAAAAATTAAGGCTTAATAAAATTATATGGCTAGTTCATATTAAAAATACTCATATAGATCCACTATGAGTGTACCAAGGTCATAAGGTCATCCACAGTAAAAGCGCTCTCTCTCTCATAAAGAAACGATACCGAAGGAAGTTTATCCCAAAGATCGCTTTTTGCCTTTTTTGGACTAAATGCGTCTGCGCTGTATTGCTATACGGCACTCTGAACAAAACTATAGCTGCAGGAAGTTGCATAGTATATTATTTGGTCGATTATGCATCTCCCTAGTGGTACTTCTTTACATAGGAGAGCATTGCTCCCATTTTCCTATAAAAGAGAAGTGTTCAGTGATTGAACAGGAAAGTTATGCTATGTAGTCAAGCAGCTGGGCTTAAAAAATTAAAGTTTAATAAAACTTTCCAATTCCAATTCCAAAATCATTCAATTCCAAAACTCCGAAATGCCAAAGACCCCGAAGCTGAGAAAGGCGAACTTTTCAGGAAAGGGAGCCCAAAATACGAATGCTATCGAGAAACACTTATTCAGCAAAATTCTCAGAGATCTTGCAGGCATTAAAGTTGCCTTTCTTTAAGAAGGTTAGCATATGATCTCCGTGAAATCCGGTGAAAAAAAAACGAGACAATTTAGCGATCGTCAATATCGAATGAACTGAAAATTGCCCTATAAAAAGGCGACGAGCCTTTTGATTATCGCTCATACTTCAATATTAATGAATTGAATTCTAGGTGCGAACTCTCCTACCCGAATGCAATGAACACTCGGCAGAAAATATATCAATTCGTTACCGCTCTACAGATTGCCTGTAGTTGCATTTCGCTCCTTACTCTCTGTCTTGCGCTCCCAGTCATGTATAATAACGTCCAAACAACAATTGAATATGTCGATGCCGAAATGCGCTTTTGTGAGGTTCGTCGTTTTTTTTCCTGCATTAGTTTCTTCTTACACAAGTCCTCCACTGTGCACACTTCATTTGACGGTGTAAAACTGTGTCGATATATTAAAGAGAACGGCAGAAGGAAGTAGAGGGTGGAGGGGAGGGGGGCGGGGGGAGGGGGCGAAGGAGGTAGAGCGGAAGGCGTTCTTAAATGTCCTTCTTGATCTCAAAGAAATTCGCAATAGAGCTCTTGCAATTTTTCCAAAGAAGTTTAAAAATTTCAGGCAACGAAAAATGGGAACTTTTCCCTTGATCAGTGCAGATTCAGCAGAACTCCGATATCGAAAATGAGCATCTTGCTGTCCATTTCTCGAGCCATTTTATGCATACATAACAAGTAATTATGAATATCCTAGAACAGAAATGAGGGTGAGGAAAATTGTCACCACAACTAAAAGTATTATTTGAGGCAATATAGGTGAGAAAAATTGTCACCACCACTAAAAGTTTTATTTGAGGCTATTTTCTCATTCTATTTCCTCTGTTTTCCTTATTTCTCGTTATTTTTTGCTTGAAGATTGAACTTTATGTCATTCGCCATTTTTTTATTTCATCTTTGTAACCTCATGCACGGATATCTCACAAACTCCTAACATTATTGTTCTATAACACGAATGCCATGATCGGGATATTGCTTAAGCATAGTGAACGAATCCGTCCATCGAATCCCATTCTAGATTGGTGTTTATTTTGCAGCGTTCAAACGAAGAAGCTCTCATTGAGGTTGAACTTGGCAAGGCATATATTCGTCTCAATAGAACCGAACGTGATACATTCGAAGCTGGCGATGGTGTTCGTCGTGTAAGATCATCTTATTCTCTTAGTTCTTTAAAAACAAAAACAAACGGATAGCATCATAGGCGAATCTTTGAAGTTCGTCTATTTTATCGCTTGTTCGCAATGTGAGTTGACAATTTTATAGATCTAGAGATCCTTTTGTTCCTCTAGATGAAGGAAGGAGAAGGAACTTTGTGTCACAAGGGAAAGAGGACAGCGGACGAAAATGTTGGAGTGAATTTATTTTTTTTAGTTGTGAATAAGGCTTGTAAAGTAACATCTAATTTCAAAAAGCTATCGTCGTATAGACGATGATTCCTGGAACCAAACTTTATAGTTGGATTCACTTCGGATTCCTTCCAGTAGACTTTATTCGGATCGTTCGGATCGAATACGAATAAATTCCCTCCTACTTCGAGTAAACTTTGGAAAAATGCAAAAGCTTCCTTAAAGAGTAGGAAGGAATTCATTCTAAATCCGACCACCCTATTTCCCTCAGTCAAATTCTAGAACTTCAATCGATGGCCGTTCTTTGCACATTTGCCATCATTTATCAAAATAGGAAGGAAGTTAATTTGGAGTGAACAAATATCGCATTTTTATTGAAGCTTTTAAAATTTCCTTTGGCTTGGTTTTGCCGGAAGTTTGCTCGAGCTTGCTTCAATTTCTTTGCATCGCCGATTGGAAAGTATTTGTTTGTTCTCATATTTAAGTAGATTAGGATTAGAGAAAACCATAGTTCGATCTCAAAGGCGATCTTTAGTTTTCTTTCACTAAAGGCACTTATCCATTCTCCATAACATTTGCAATCGAATCAATTGAACCGCAAATTCAATCGCACTTTATCCTCTAGGAGATTACTACAGAAATTTGATATAGTAGTGCGAATTTTACCGGAAAGGGGCAAAATTTCCGGAAGAGGAATCTGTGCAGTGATTTCATGTTCTTCATTCCCGGAAATGATTTAGCGGAATTAATTCCCATCTCACAAAAATTGCTTTCGTCTTCCCGAAAAAGAAAGAGACTATAGAGTACGACTAAAATTGCATTCAAGCGCAAATGACAGATCCATCTCAATACCTCAATTGGTCATTTCAATTGTCATTCGAAAGATGAGAAACTAACTGCGTCAAACTTTAAGAAATATTCTTTCGTCATTTTACAATGTTATAAAATTATTTTGTCGCATCGGAATGTCCCCTCATACTAAGACGTGTTTCTTTCAAGATAGTAAATGGTACGTGAACCAAAGGGACGAAGGAACGGCGCATGAAACAAATGAGAATGACTGGGGGGAGGTAGATGACAGGTAAGGAATCCACAGAGGATGGAGTGGAGGAAAGAACGCCAATGTAGGTATTATAAACAAGTGCTATAGAAGGAGTGCTTCGCTTCAAGTGATCAAAAGCATACAATCGTTGTCTTTCAGTCCACTGGTCGACGTGCCTTTTCTCGAGCATTCAGTGCTTCGAGTGATGTAACTGGCATCCCAATTCAAACGGAATGCCCTGGCTGTTGCATTCCTGGCCCTCCAGGTCCTCGTGGGCCAGCTGGCACTCCTGGCAAGCCAGGAACCCCTGGTGCAGCTGGAAAACCAGGGCTACCCGGAACAACGCCAAACCAAACATGTCCTACCCAAGTTAATCGGCAGCCGCCACCATGTCGGCCTTGTCCGAAGGGGCCACCCGGTATCAAAGGTTGGCCAGGTTTCCCAGGTGATCCTGGGCCAGTTGGAGAGCATGGGGCGAAAGGTTTGATCTGCTACTTCATTTATTTTCGCATCCAGTATTATGAAGAAACTTTTCATATTTTCAAGTGTCTTTAATGGTATACAGCAAATTCACAATCAAGATTCAAAGTTCACATTCACGATATTATCCTTCCCACATTTGACAAAGAGAGCAAGATGCTGTCAAAATGAGCATCAAAAAAGGGAGGATAAGGGTAAACCCGGCAGAAATACCGATAAATCTCTCAGAATTTGAGTCGCCAAAAAAACTGGCCTCCTTGATGAGCGAAAAATGACTAAACAGTTTTGTTATTAACGATTGACGTTGTGCGTTTGCTGCTGGGACAGTTCAGCACCACGTGGTTTCCCTATGTTGGTCACTAGTTGCAAGGAGGTAAGATGAAGTTATTGTGTATGTTGACTTTGCAGGACTTGATGGCCAGGATGGCGCTCCGGGAGAGCCAGGACCTATTGGACCGCCGGGATATAAGGGTGGACCTGGCGCGCCGGGCGATAAAGGACCGACACCAGAAGGCGAGCTCAAAGAAGGACCTCCTGGTGATCCAGGTCCAATCGGGCCTATTGGAGCACCAGGTCTTCCTGGTCTACCCGGAAGGAACGGCCTCACAGGTTGGCTTCAGTGGGCATACATGCACGATGTTACGATATTCCCTCAGAACGATTATAAAACCTCTAAAAGAACAAGCACCATCCTTCAGATGTTCTCCCAAAATCAATGCCAACACTTCTCGCACATCAGCTCGGGAAGCTCAGTTCCGCCGTTCGGTGGTTTGCGCCACAAAATAATGATTCAGCAACAAGTTCTATGCTGAAGGCACCATGCATGCTTCGTCAATAAAACGCAACACCTTCTATACCCGTGTCGACTGATGATGTGAAGCGGTTCTTGAAAGAGTGCTGAAGATGTGGCATTGATATGAAAGGTGTAACAGTGTGATAGAGTTGCGAGTGTACAACTCTCACAACGAATCCGAAGAATCCAAACTGTCGAGGGAGTAATCTAATGTTTCAGTTACAGCATCAGCTCCTTGACCGTTTTTTTTTATTTGCATGTATGTTTTAAAAAAAAAATGTAAATCAAACAGACCTTCAATTGTTATTGATTGTGTTGTTGCTCGAAATCTCTCAAAATTAGCTGTCAGCTTTATGTGCAGTAGCATATGCAAATATTATATGGAGTTTTAGCTCGTTGCAAGAGGTTCTTCGTCATAGATCAGAGCTTCATTTTGCGCTAGTTGGAGCATATCAATCAGGTTTTGTTCACGGTTATGCTGATGACTATAAATTCGGGTTCAATTTGTGGATGGTCCTGTCATAAAGCATTAATTATTACCTAAGTCGAAACCACAATGGAGGTCTCTCTATAATAAGATAATTCTTGAGCTAGACAATACCTAAATAACGATCATTTGAATTATTATTCTCATTTATGTAAGCGATCTTAAGTGACACATACCAATGAAATGATCACCAAAAGTCTCTGCATTATATCTTCTTGCAAAATAAAATCAGCAAAAAATGTAGAGAAGCAGCTGGAAAAGTGATATAGAATATCGATGGATGAGAGAATACTTACCAACTACAACTTTGATTCAGAAGTCGACTAATTTTTCGGGAGGATTTCAGAAGGCGTACTTTGAATACCTTAAAGGCAAATACGCCTTCTGAAATCTACCTCTAAGGTACATTTCAGAAGGCGTATTTAATATTGATTGAAATCGGATTATAAAGCATTTACGAGATCGCTTTTGTACTACCCGTTTTATGATCACTATTCGTTTGCTATACGATTCATTCAGTCTAACTGCTAAGTATTCTTCCACCGAATTTTTTTGGATTGATCATGCCACATGCCAAATTGACAATCTTCTGGATATGCTTCCTTCAGCTTCTAGTGTCAGGAAATTCTTTACTGAAGAGCAATGTCATACCCAAATATAGTCCCAACAAATAACTTGCCTAAATTATTAGACTCTTCGAACGTAATAAGTATAATTATAGGTCCACAAGGAGAGCGCGGATGGCCAGGACAAACGGGCGAGACTGGTGAGCCAGGATATCCAGGACCTGAAGGTCCTGCAGGAGGACAAGGACCACCAGGTTTCTAATTAAAATGTTATCTTGGCAGCAAAGCAAACGTAGCATTTTTGGATGTTCTTTTTCCACTCAGTCACCTCAATTAAATAGATTTTGTGATTCTCACGACGTAAATATCGAACGATGCAATTCAGGAAACTGAATTTATATAACGTTAAGCAGTTCGAAGCTTTTTGACATCTAATGAATGCGATATGTTTTCTGCACGAAGGAAACATTCTACAAATACAATAAGTATAAATTTCCTTCTACTTTCTGAAGTGCAAAGCAGCTATTCGCTAGCTATTGTAATTCTACAGCACAGTTTTAACGAACATGGCAAGAAGGGGTAGGGAGGAAGAGGGGAGTATCCCATCAAGCTATTACTTGGATGGTCAAATGATTTCTCAGTCAGCAGATCTGTTTCTACTGATCAGTTCACGGCTATATTATATCCTTAGCCCATATAATTTGACTTATAACTCCCACCCACTTTTATAGAGTTCTCCGAAAGCCCGCTGTCGCTATTTTCTGTCTGTGTTTGTCTGAGTAGGCGCATATATTTATCTCCGATGATCTCGACTCGTATACTGCAAAAGCTCACCTACCTCAACCTTGAACCTTGTTAAAATTCATCATCTCACGTTTGACGTATTAACTCGCTGAACCCGTATAAAATTTCGTAACCTAGATTTGCTAGATCAGGTGTAGACGAAAGCCGGAGTTTTTCGTTAATGGCTCACGCAATTAACCGATTTCATTAGAGCTAATGAAGGTGGGGGAGGAGGGAGTTTTCAGACGCTGTGTGATTGTTTTGCATATTTATACTATAGATTACCATAGTGAAACGCTACAGAAGAAGTACTGATCATTCTGCGTAGGTGATATTGGTTCATCATTTTTTTCTCAAAGTTATTCTAATATATGTCAGCTTAAGTTTCGCGACTAGGTCGCTCATTTGAAGCCTTTCACTAATCATTCGACGATAACCGTGGTGTTTATTATGGATTTTTTTAGGTGAGCCAGGTGTATGCGTTTGTGAGAATGTCGACTCAATAATATTGGTGAATCCATCAGCATCACAACCACGTCTACCCGAACAATTGCCTCCTGAAACTGTCGAAGATTATCGGCTAATGCGTGGTCATGCAGGTGGCGGTGGTGATGGATATCGCGCTAGAACTTCTTAGGCATATCTTATTCTTCAATGCAACATTGTAATCGAGCTGAAGTATAAGGAGAGCAACATTCCACTCTGATGCTTCTTGATCACCGATTGCAGGCATAAAGAAAAATAGATGCACAGCGGTCATCCTAAGTTGTGTCATAGACATTCCTTCATGTCTAAGTAACAAATTAAGCACTTCGATTGAGCTGAAACTACGATTACGCTAATATCCTTTATATTTGTAAATCCTTACCAATCTTTTCAACAGGTTGAGGGATTTGCCTGAAACATTGAGTTCATTTTACTTCTATAAAGTTAGAAGTGATTTTCAGTGTTTCAATAAAAGCGGCACCATCATATCTCCTGAGGTCATTTTTTCTTGAAATGAAACTTTTCCCCGCTCATTTGCCACAATTCTTATTGCATAGCTTCTTACCCTTCCTATTACTAAAGCAACTAAAGCATTACTAAATAATATATAGTCTCCAAATTGTTTCAAGCTTGCTAATCCTGAAATCCCCAGGTATAAAAACTTTTTGCACTCGTAACGGGCTTCTTATAAATATTTCAAGTGCTTGCTCATAAAGTCTCTTCTAATTGTGCCTTTTTTCCTTTATTTTTATAACGGCTATCATTTGTATCATTTATAGAAGGAATCATAGAAAACGTGAATTTTTCAGTTATGTCTATTCATTTTCTCGATATTCACCTCAATCATTACGATTCGCTGTCAGTTAACTAAATAAATTGACCCCATCGAAGCAAAAGTTTTCCGGTTCTCCGGCAATCAGTTCACCGGCTTCAACTGGTCACTTTCATTATGCGGTGTCGATACGGGAGGGGCTGGAAGGGGAGGGGGGGGG
>JAARMF010000673.1:29223-72009 GCA_022844705.1 Toxascaris leonina | reverse complement strand
GCAGTTGAGTTGTTGATTGCACAATTGAATATTCAATCCATCATAAATAAAATTAGCTTGATGGTAATGTTCAAATGATGAGATCGGCTTGCTGAACTGAACGTTTCGATGGAGTGGTGAACGTCGAAAATTTGAAGGAACAAATAAAAAATCGGTCGGATATTCCGAAAGAGAATTTTTCTATGACTTATTAACTAAAAGCTTTTCTTTTTGAAGAAAATGCTACGATTTCAAAAAATATTTTCAAAACTGGGCCCAGAAGGGGAGCGACTATGATATTTCGACCCCCTAGTGAAAAGCTTTCCACGGCACAAAGCCAGTTTAGATGAAAGCTGAAAAAAGCTGTAAGCATGTGAACACTAGCAGAACAATTCTGGCACAATGAGTTCATTCGTACCATGAAATAAGCAAAGATCATAAGATATGCAAAGAAGCGCTTGCAGCTCAACATTCTGCAACGCATGCACGAGCGTTCGCTTGGTCAATGAAATTGCCTGAGGTGATCATTGCTTCCTGCAGAGTGAAAATGCAAGTAATGTGAACAATAAAAGAAATGCGGTTTCTTATATTTTAGTTGTTTCATCTATGTAAAAATGCAGTAAAATTGGACTGATTTGTGCACATGCAAATCGACACCTTTCAGTGTGGCCATCACCTATATCAGTATGGACAGTGCTCGACGTTGGGCGCTGAAACGAGATCGACTACCTGTGATTACGCACAAAACACAACCAAATCCGAAACGTCAAATCCTTTCGTCTGGTGTAAAACTCACCGTTCGATCGATCTAACAACGAAGCAAACAATGTCCTAAACTTTCCATTCTCTCAATAACAGTTTGGATGTTTGAGCCATGTTCTTCAATGTCTATTGGCTGATCCGAAGTGGGAAAAAGGATAAAATTGGAGTTGTTTTCTTCAACGCGCTAAATACTATCATTATTGGTGGAGAATAATGGCTGCCACTCATTGCCACTGACTGCATTCTTCTCAGTCGTGTTAAATGAATTTCAACAGAAATCACCGCTGCGCTTCACGAATTGAACCAACTTACACCTAAATCAGATTAATGAAGAGCGTTGTATATTTTGATACATATAAGGACTGTTGGTTAGTTAGTTTTATCCATCAAATCCATTAAAATTACTCCATGAGCTAAAAAACAATGTAGTGAACCATAAGGGAACAGTATTAAGTTGCTGATAAGCTCTGATCCAAATTACGCACTAAAGGAGCAAGTCGAAATATTACTCGACACCGTAACGATGAAGGTCAACGGCCAATGCAGCTGCATATCCTCTAGGTCAGCAAGTACGGCGAAGAATATCGTCATTGGTATCACTTTCACAATGCCGAGATCCAAGCACCTAGTGTGAGAACATGAGGAAGGGGATGTAGCGGAAATGCGGCTCGAGCGGCTTGCTTAGGAGCTGTTTTATGTCCTCGGATTTCGCAATAAGAGTGCTTCTCGACTCGAACAGTAATCACATCATGAAATCCAATGCATGTTCGATCAGAAAAACTTGCATCACCACTATGGTCTACAAAGTCATTGTAAATCCACATCATCCTAACAGCAATTTTTCAGAACAAAAAAAAATTTCGCATTGTAGAAGCACAGAAAAATATGGTTGGGGGATTAATACGTGCGGGGGGAGACTGCATATTGCGTGAATAATACAGGTCAGCAGCGGTGAAATTTAAAACGTGATATGCAAATCCGAACTGCTTGTACTGCAAACGCATATTGCGCATGCGATAAGTAACTCCGGAACGGCTCGAGAAAGGGGTAATGCAGCAATATCGCGGATAATTTTTAATTCTTTTCAGAAAGAGTTGGTGAGCCGCAGCATTCTGAAGCAGTAGGTGCAAACAGCAGCAAGTTGAGCGTCTGGGGTCATCCATTAGTTCACCGACAGCTTTAACTTCTCGTTCGGATTTAAAAGTGATTTGGGGCATCGCCCATCACCACCAAGAAAACAGCAAGGATTCTTACAATATTGCAACAGTGCAACTGCTGCAGGGCTAGCCGTAGTCGTCACTCAATACAGATGGCTACGATGATGATGCACTTAGGAGCCGTCAAGAAAAACGAACACCTGCCGGTATAGCGTGAAGGTGTGCTGCTGTATTAGTTAACAAGTCGATAAGCTATCACTATCGGCAGTGCATTAGGCAAAACGCATTTCGGGAAATAATTTGCAGTTTGCTGATGCCGACAGCACACCAGTAATTAATTACTGCGAATTGAATACAACAAGTGCGAAACAGAAATAAGGGAGATTGTGGAAGACGTTTATCCCAATACTGTCACTCAATCGCTAACGCTGTCGACAAATATGTGATATTATATGTGCGAAAGGTGAACAATCGTGGAATTCTGCCAAAAGCTTTTAGCATCAATTGGCTGCCACGACACGTGATTTCGTAGTTGACCCTTTTGTGCACTAATGATGAGCAGCCAAAGACTGAAACAAAGAAAACGATTGCAGTTTATTCGAGTGGTGTTAGTCGATTAGCAGCTACTAGAAGATGCAACACAGACTCAACTCTGTGCAAGCGCACCGTTGCTTCATCGCCATATTACTGTCGCCTTCATCACAAACATACCGTACCTTGGAAAATTGGAACTTTGCCGACAGCCATACCGTATCTGTAGAGAGTCAATTCTCGAATAAATCAATATTTATTGACAACGATCGATGGAGTTTGATGAAAAAAGAGTTTCAAAAGGCGAAATGGAACGAATCGAATGGCGTAAGGTGAATAGTAGTAGCTAGATGGACGTTGTCTTAGTTTGGAGGCGAAAAATGATCGCTGCAAGAGGCGGCATCATTCAGAAAAAAAAATGCGTCCTTCATCGATAAAATCAAATTCAAACGAGACAAAGCGCTGCGCGGAGATGAGGCTTGACACATGATCCTCCCACCAAACGTCATTTTCGATAATTTATTACTCACTGCTACGCGAACCGCTGATCGCCACAATATATGCCTCGACATCTCCAAAATTCTATCCAAAATATTCTTGAACTACTTCACGAACTAATGCAATAGAGTTGGTGGCGTCCTCACATCTGAACTAGAAGACCGCTGCAATCAAAAGGTGAAAGCACACAAACAACTTATGAGTGGCAGTGAGCTAGGGAAACCATATTTAAATAAAGATGACCATGAACGACGATAGCTAGAGGTATGGTTTTCGAGTCATGCCATAACTATAAAAAGCCATGCGACAGGACCTATGCACTAGAAGACTGACGTATGAAATGGAAGAAATAATGAGATATGAATACTAGTTCATATGTCTCCTATGTTGATGAAAATAATCCTTGGTGGATCATCCTGCAATTTCAGGCAGGATTAATCTGCATTTAAAATGGACGAATCATTAGTGGAAATAGTAAAAAATGAACGAAAACGTTCATAAGCAAAAATCCACGATGCGATATATGATTACGGTGAATGGTCTCTACGATTGCTATAAAGAATACACGCATTTCTGATACAAGAGGACGAGCAAACGTGGCTCAGGTGCACTTTACGCAGATGCTTTCTGCAATATTTGATGCCTTTCTCATGGATGAGTAACGCTTTTGCTGTTTTCAAAATAATCGTCTGTTTCCTTATAGCAAATCCACAGAAACATCTCTCATCAATGTGAACAACATTATGGCCATAAATTATCTCGCCCAAGTACTCTTGCATCCAATGTTTCTTTTGAATCGCCCAATTTATACACCATGCAAACGAAAACCTTCCCAGCCATAACGGATGATACCAGCATTTGAAAGCTTAAAACTAAAGTCGGTGGGTCAAAATGAAGAAAGCGGGGGTGGGAGGAAACGGAAATCTGTCCATATTTCCTGAGAGGAATGACCTGGGTGAGAAAGATCGAAATGACTTAAGCAAGATTTTCAATAACTTTTGTCTGCAGAAATATCAAAAGTTGGAGTGAGAAACAGCCTGTAAGCCTTATTTCGGCAACTCCTTCAGACTACCACAGTACGTTCCTCACTATCCATTTTGCTAGTTTCGAATACACGTGGACTATTCTAAGTACTCATAGCTACGTTTGCACCCACAATCACTTGTGCTACATTTAGCGCATATGACGTGAAAACAGCGAGCATTCATGCATTCATTTTCCACGGATGTATACTTAGGTATGTCGCATAGAAACACACATTCTTGAATTATGCATATGGCAAGCGATATTGCTTCAGAAAATGTTTCGGTCGCGAAGGGAACGGAAGCGATCTTTGGCTTCATTCAAGAGTTTGAGGGTGAAAACTTATCATCCTAAGTAACTACAGCAGTAAGTTCCACGTTGGACGAATAAAACAATAGTAATAAGCTTGGCAACATCGAGCATCTCATGACCGTTCTCGGTTAGACAGTGCACGCTTAAGCGATTGTGCAGTGCGAATGCAGCACATAGATCATCGTGATGGATTTGCGAAGGGAAATGATCACGCGTGTGCAACACGCGTTTTGACAGACAGCATCGCCGACGAAATCATCACGCTCAATCGAACTCACATCCTCCACTTTCGCTCTTTCAATCTGAGATGATATTCTCCTCTGTGGTCATATTTATAGTTAATTGTCGTCTTCAACTCACTCATCACAACATAAAGAACTTAATAGAAATTATACAGAGAACTTGAAAACTTGTAGAATATAAATCATTTTGATGAGTGTGCAAATTCAAATGAAAAAGTGGAATATTTCCAGTCAACCGATTAAAACATCAAATTACTGTGACGAAGCTTCGATGCCATTTCAAAGATTGCACACAATAGACACGCACCATATAGAATCGTTAATACACTGTAATTGACTGCAAGAGTGCACGCATTGAGTGCATCACATACGCCTTTGCATCCCGCTTACACCGCAAATCGCCTTAATATGTCACCATAAAAAAGGTCCTGGGAAGTAAAGCCTAAATATGCGAGGTGAATTGAAGCACATATAAAATTTTTCCACAAAAGGACTCGCTTTTTCCCCGCAAATTGAAACATGTGGAATGCATGGAAATTTTCTTTTACCTTTAAATATCTATGGATACTTTTCAAAGTTGATGGGTCAGTGTTCAATATGGTATAGGAGGCGATCCTATGGTGTGAATTATAACCGATAGGCCTCGTAGCTCTGGTTTTTGTGGTTACCGAGCTGAAGATGTTAGACAGATAGATAGACAGGCGCATACAAATGCACTGATAGGACGTCGAGGTAGTGCACCTTCGGGAAGTTTGGAAAACCGCAAAGAAATGTTACGCATATGCGGGCAGCTCGAATTTTATGATGCCCCATTAATCTATGAATCAGTAATCCACTCAAACACAATGAGTAGGGGAGACAATATTTCATTTAAATGAGAATGGAATGAACGAATTTTCGGTAATTCTTTCAAGACAGGGAATGAACAGAGTGAGTGGTCAAAATTCGACATTGCCTCCTCCCATTGCTGCTATTTCTGTAGGCCAGCTGGGGTCACTGTCCTTTCCGGGTGCTGAAGGAGGCATGTGCGCGCTTATTTTCGGCTTCGATGCTCTCAAACTATCGCGCACATACAACGCTGTGTAATTCAGATGTAGCACGCTACGTGAACAATGATACCTCAGGGTTTTGTTCGTATGAGACTAACATGGATTTCAAGCATAGTTCGCAAATAAGGCACTGTCTGGAAAAAATGAAGACACATTTAGACGCTAACCACGGAAGGGGTACGGTAAGCATGAATGCATAAAAATTATCTCTCTGAAAAAATATTGTGTGCAAAATGAGCAATTTGTCGAAAATAAGCCCAAACATTTCGTCGGCATTTCACCTCCAACTTCTTGTCTCCTCAAGACGTTATAGCATTTAAAGCTATATTTATTCGAGAATGTATTCGGGTGGCTATCACCATCTCTCGCATTCCTCAGTCGACTGCTGTCGGCGTTTGCACATAAAACTTAATGCGTAGGACGAAATCAATTATTTCTTAAATGAAAGCAATTCATCCCGAACAACTGCCGTCGAATTTCGACAAACTTATTCTCGTCACGTCCTCTTCAACCAACGCGACCGTTACTCTTTCCTATGCCGAAACTACTTCTGAACAACAAATATCAATACCATATTCAAGAATCGCACGTTTCGTGCACAACGACGTTAATGCCTTACAAGAAAAAGCAAAACTTTATATGCTGATCGACCTGTCAAACACGGCAACGAAGGAATTTGCTGCAAAAGATGATGGTGGTCGCTGCGAAAGGAGCCTCTGAGATTGCCGTCATCTCAAAATGTTCCACTCATTTCGGCTCACATACACCGTGGTGAAAATGCCGCATATGGACGGATTCGTCCTCATAAGGTAGCCTTTCCTCATAGTATCAATCGATTCATTCGCTATAAATCGTCAAAGAGAATAAAATGCATTCGTCAATGTTATATAGAGAAAGACTTTCTGAAGACAATAGGCTGCGTCACGAGAGCGGCAAAACCAGACGCTGATGCTAATGCATTGAAGCATTTGAACATGACCTAAAAAGTGACGCGAAATTTCCACGTGAACGACTAAAAAGTTCTATTCTTCAGAATGCTGCTGCTGCACCGTGGAAAACACCCTCGCCTGCGGCCACGCTTTCCTCTATGTGGACTCATTGCCCTCGGGCTGGTTCAGCTTCCCACTATTTTGTGACGTAGTGCAGTCGGATAGTTTTAGCGTTTCTAGTGGTAGTACGAGACACGNCCCCCCCCCCCCCCCCCCCCCTCCCCCCTTAGTGTTGATTCGAACGAAAGAGTTAAAGTAGTTTGCACTGTTCATAAACTCTGACAAAAATGGAACTCACTTGTACAACTGCAATATGCCAAACTAAGCAAACAGCCTTGAAGTAGAGCTTCACGCTAGCGTCCACCTAGCCGATCAAGCAATCTTAACCAACATGGGGATGTACCTGTGCCTCTTGACAGAAATATTCATACTCTTCTTACTTTTGTTCACTACCCATCCGTAATTCTCTTGTTTAAAGGGAAGGCAATAACCTCGTCGTTTGGGATTACGGGGCGATGCTTTTTTTGCCTCGAGGTAATGAAACGTTAGTTGACTGTTCGGATTCAGGACATAGACTAGGTAGTGAGATTCATGCAGTCCATAGCTTCAGATATCCAGGTACACCTGGGTCAAATCATTCATGAAGGCTTGCCGACATACTTACGCATTTTCCTGACTAGCTCATGAACAAAAACCACTACGAATACGTTTTTGAACCGACTCATATAATCTCGATTTGCCGTGCTCCTCTCGACCCAACCTTGAACCTTGAATCCCACACAGATCTGAACTGCCAAGTTGAAGAGAGAAATTTTGGCATCGCTCGGTTCTTTTTGACTATTGAAATCCCCCGCCCCCCCCCCCTCCCTCCCCTCCCCGTAAGAAGCATAAGAAGGCAAAAGCCATCAAGAAACGTCACAATTCTCTCTACAGCAACACTCCCCTTCAGCTAATTCTATTTTATTATCGCTGGACTGGCGCAGTACATTGTTGACTTGATCACTACTATAACATAATTGCGTATGGACTTCACTTCACAGACAGCGAGGACGCTTTCTGGCATGTTCGGTACTCAGTTATGCCCTATCTTCCAGAAAAAAACTTAGCTCGAGGATGTCAGCAGAGTTTTTGCTTGCATGAAAACTTAAAGATCTATGAAGATAGAATAAAATAAGCATAAAACTTCGTAAAGCGATATTTCATACTGCAGAGATCGTGAGGCGCGAGATAGGGGACGGAAAGGGTGAAGATGAGTGCCGAAGCTTAGAAGCACTTATCGGAAAAATTTACTCAACAAACTATTTTATTGTTGTACGAGCGAGCGCAAAACCTAAAGAAGAAGGAAGATGTGTCCCATTACTAATAATGAAGGAAGGGTCACCACCAAAGACACAACATCTGCACATTCTTCGCGATATTTTTCATCTCTGCTAAAACGTCAAGATACAAGCAATGCCCACCCAGCTGATCCTCCACTCCCACTGAGGCCGAGGTTTTTCGATACTTCTGTAAGTAGCGTTCCATATATTCTTCTTCTCAAATTGCCTGTGGAATCAAACTCAGTCCAGCCATATTATTTGTTTCATCGATCAGTTGTCACATGGAGTGCGTCATCGTTCTGAAAAGCATTCATCGATCCCATCCATAAAATCGGATCGAAAAAAACCTGACAACTGTCGATCGATATCGCCCAACTGTGCAAAATATAAGATGCTCAGAAGGCTGTTCATAAAGCAAACGAAGAAATGTCCCATATCGGTATGTAATCCTCAGCAAGACACCTAAGTGCTATCTGCTTATTCGGCTCATCCAAAGTTGATTGTTTCATATCGATAAAGATGGCCATTTTGATCGCGTTTACTCGATTTCAGAGAAAATATCTCACAGTGCCTCCATCTTCAAAGTTTTCTCAAATCTGCATAAATATTGCATCACCAGCACCCTACTTATGTCGCTCCGCGATTTCCTCTCTTGACGCTTGCAGGTTGTAATAGTAGACAACTCGACATACAATTTCGACTACGGTTTCCCAAAATTCCGTTCGAGATGCATATCTGCTTTTGTTACCGATAAACGACCTTACTGAATGTCTCCCTGCCAATCCAACATAATTTCTTTTTACGAGTCACGTCAAAACCTTCACCTTCTCCAAAAACCTTTAGAATCTTTTTTGATTCCATTGATGAATGGTTGTGCGTCTTCTGCTTCGAGCACCCGAAGAAAAAATTGTTCGTTTTAGGTATAACAGCACAGAATATTCTCTTTATAGCATATGTCAACTTCTATGAATCGTTATATGGCAATGAGGAATTGCGCGCAACGATAAGCAGTGCCCTCGATTTTCGTGCGCATATTATTGGCACCAAAAAGGTGAGTGCAAGGACTCCCTTACTGTAGGAAAATCTCAAACAGCCTACAGTCACTCAGAATAGTGTCAACGGCTTTTATTTCGACTTGGTTGTGTCATGTCATGTGAGTTTGCATATAGTAAAGTTGATGCACTATTGGATGAGTCAATCGAATTATCCGCCAAAATTGGTTAAATCCTACCGCTTAGGAGCAAAGTAAGCCAGCCTCGTTTATCTCCTTCTCATCAAAATTTTTGCGGCAGACGTCTAATGAAAACAGCTAAACTATGGCTCTTTCTTATCGACGGCATCAAAACAAAGCGGACGCTATCACCAGCGGCTTACATTGGTGCAACACAATCTTATTTATCACTGTCTTTAAAATACGCAATACTCCCATGCCGAAGGATTATTCCTTTTGTTTCGCTGAGATTTTCATTGGTTATCGATTGATTATCGATATTTGTGCAGAAACCTTTACTTTTATTACTGGTTCGCGTTTGAAAGAAATACTTCACAATACTTCGCCAACTCTTCATATAAATGCAACAACTTAAGGTGACCAGAGTATACTCGTATGTTTATATATTCTCGAATTTCTTTTTGAAAAGTTGGACGCCTTTGAGGAAAGCGTCAGAATATTTAGTGGTTTCGATAAGTTTAAAGAAGAATACTAATCCATCCCATAGGTTCAGTATTAAAACAAAGCAGTCAGGTAGTGGGCAAACACTTCTCCATTTATCCTCTTGCAGCTTTACCAAATGCAATGTTTTCCACCAGGTTCCGATCAAAATTTGAAGCTTAGTTTTCGCAGAAGTTTGGAAAGAAGTCATCGGATGGAGGTTCAAATCAGCTTTGAAAAATAAATCTATCAGAATAGTGTGCGAGAAAACATGAGGTTCCCGTTGGGAACTCCTTCCCAATGATAAGAAGTTCTTGTTGGGAACCCCTTCCCAATGATAAGACGTTCTTGTTGGGAACCCTTTCCCAATGATAAGACGTTCTTGTTGGGAACCCCTTCCCAATGATAAGACGTTCTTGTTGGGAACCCCTTCCCAATGATAAGACATTCTTGTTGGGAACCCCTTCCCAACGATAAGACGTTCTTGTTGGGAACTCCTTCCCAATGATGAGACAAGTGGTTTCGAATGCAAGCGGAAAAAATAAACACCACACAAATATCATGCAGCCATAATGCACTTTGCAAAACAGGTTTGCAAGAGCGCATAAAAAACCCGTCAAGCATTAATATTCCGAAGAAGAAAAAGTATTACGTTTTCTCTGCAGGAAGAAGTTGGTTTTTATTCTCGAGAAAAGTCCAACCGGTCTCGATTTCCCCCGGAAAAAATTGCAGCATTTTTACTGCCGCCATTTTCATCTTTCATTCAAAATTGCTTTTTTTAAATAGAAAGAATGCTTTTTCCCGATGATCACGAACAACGAAAATGCATTCGACGCATCGTTCCGATTTGTCAAGCAACACTCAGATGGGTGTCTATGCATGTCGAGTGCGAAACGGATTCGCAAGTAAATTCGCCTCACCTAATGCGACATATCAATTAGAGTGAGCATCACTTTTTGTATGACGAGAGAATATTCAGCTCGTGAAATGCTCAGACTTCATTTCAGCACTTTGGTCAACATTTTTCCTTCCAACTCGTGATCCCTGGAAAAATAGTGAAGTGAATGTAATGAAGTCACAAATTTCTTCTGAAAATAGCACGCGACCATAGGTTTTGCAAGAGGTTTCAAGGCAGTACTTAAAAGTAGATAGTGAATGGTAATGAAACTGTTTTGCCTCACCGAGACAGCGGAAACGGAAACAACGGAAATTCCTAATGCCCCTTTACACATTGCATGCCCAAGGAAGCTGTATATTATGCTCCCTTACGATCTTACATCAGAATAGAGGAGTATCAAATAAAGACACAACGATCCTATGGCGGCAGCCATTTGCTACTGGTCAACCAACGGCTTACGGTATTTCAGATTTAAAGGCTACTTGGTCTGAAAGAAACTTCCGGCTAGAAGCGAAATAAACACAAGTGAGATGCACACTGCAAAACTCAATGGCAATATTCAACCGATTTTCATCCTTCAAATGTGCACCGAAATCGAAAAATGATTCGCAGCAACGCTGAGATCGTTCATTGTGAAGCGGGACTATATGGCGAAATTACCGCTTGGGTGAATAAGTTGTAAAGGGCATTCAGGACTACCCCAGGAAAGGCGTGCAGCATGTGGATGAGGTTACTTGCCAGTTCCGTTGACGGTCGCTATTTCAGAGAATCGTTGGCCGCATCTTTCCGAAGTTCAATCAACTTTGATCCATAGTTATGTGGACAAGATGGAGGAAAACAAAGCCAGGATCTCTTTTTTGGAGCCCGTTGGCGATCGACTTTGCTCGCCCGCCCTCCCTGGCCTCTCATGGTGGCGTCATCATTGAATACAGGGTTTAGGAAAAGGATTATATCAAAACTATATTTATAAAGAAGACTAAAACGATCGTACAGCAGTGGCGTTGCTCCGAGTTCGCAGAGAAAAACTTTTGGTTGTGTGAAAAAATCGCTCGCGAACGAAAGCGTAACGGCAAAGAAAATTGCATAGAACGGACGATTAGTCATCATTTCTGCGGGCCTCGATAGGACTCGCTAGCAACCATGTGGAAGATAAGCGAGAATCGCATCGCGTCTGCGATCGTTGTGAAGAACATAACCACATTGACGTTCGCTCTCTATCACCAACGCTTCTTACAATCTCAACAAGATCTCTTAACGCTATTTACACGAATCGATGCTTCCCTTTTGAAATATGTAGAGACAATCCCGGAATGGATATACGTTCTCTTAGTGACGGACAGAAAACTTGCAGTGGTCGGACGATTGTATCATAAAATAATTCGAGCTGGGAAGGAAGACACTTCCCAGCACTTACGACCAACCGTAAGATGCAAATGTGGAAGAAGCCGAGTTCTTTTTAAATAGGTGGAAAATTTGAACAGCAAACAGGTAATAGTTCAACAATCGCTCGGTACAATTAGCTAACGATCACGGTGGCATAGAACGGTGTTCGACTCCGTACTGGCGGCGAAATTACAACGAGCAAAACCAGACGCCATAATCAGGTTTTCCATAAAGCATTCAAAAATCATTGCCTAATGGTTTTTGAAAAAGCGCACATTTCCATCAAAACAGAAACGGTGTCTGTTTCAAGCGACACGATAGTTTCCATAAAAAAAGTCCTCCAAGACTATATTTAACATAATCTGTGATGCACCGAAGAAATGTTTAGGGCCGATATAAGAGAACCCTTCTCACATATCAGAAGTACTGTTTCCACATCAACAACACAGTTGTGAGACTGAAATTGTCATTGTTTGCGAGGATAATGGCTGACGGTAGAATAGATCGCAATGAGACATTAGCTAATTAAAGGCTATGGAAGTTGTATTTCCGAAAGATGGTAAAGTTCCTTTCCACAAAGAAGCGAGAGGGGAAGCGGAAGTGAAGGGCACTTCACCTTTCCATTAACTAGTTAAAATCTCCATGCTGAAGCACCAATCGACAACATTTTGAAACCACTGGTCCGCTGAAAGGTGTAGCACGTGAATCTCCAGATCTTGCAATTCATAAAAAAGCAATATACAGATTCTCACTCATCAGACAATCTGGATTTTGAAGCACGACGCGAGCCCAAGTGCCCCGAACTTTGCAATATGCCATCAGCACTAACCCTCCTGTTCATCGCCTCCATCACCAATATGAGATGCTCAACTTTCCACCTCTTCATCCTGAAAAAGTTTCAACGATCTTTCGCTACGAGATGCCAAAATGTAGGTTTGCTTCGTTGAAAAGCGGCAAAAAATGACGATAATTCGATGATTCGAATCAAATGGAAACACTAACTGAACGACACAAAAATTTCATAGCAATCATCTGGGAGTTGCTATCGAAGATGACAGTAAAAAGTAGTGCTCACAACGGCTCGAAGTTCGGTTGCCGTCTGCCATGAAGTAAGCCACACTTCTTGTTATCATTGTTTACGAAACACACCACACTCTCAAAGTTGCATAATTTATATCGCAACTTGGCAAACGAAGAGAAACAATGAAAATCCTTTCATTAAAAAAGGCGAAATATTTTTCACAGCGTCACACCATCATTTTCCCGAAAAAGTGACTTATACGAACGGAGGTTTCTGATGGGTAATGACACTTTGGAGGACAAGAAAACCACCGCTTTGATTGGAGTTATGCACGCACCCCCACCTCCCTCCCATCCCCCTCCCCTCTCCAAGGTTAGTGGCTGAAGGAACATTTGCAAGACAGATCCGATCTTGTCCCACTCTCCTACGTGCACTCGCAGCCCAAGCAGCCGGCAGGAAGAAGTTATCATCTTCGCAAGAAGTGAACTTTCTTCATGTGATGACCTGTCCCGTGAAGGAAAAGTGGCTGAATGCGCATTAAGAATTATGTAAGGGGGACTCTCAATTTGGTCCGACGGATGCTTCATCGCTCCGGCGATGCGTCTGCGGCACCATACCACCATCTCAGTGTCCCTTATTCGCAAGCTAAGTTCTCATCCTTTATCCAAGCATCTACCCCTCGAGAGTAAGCGCAGCTTCATCATCCTTTGTGAAGGAAATTCCCGCGAAAAAAAGAATCGATCAATGAAAATTTGTGGTAAGCGTTAATGCAAACTTGTGTAAAGGATTTCGTGGGAAATCCCACTGTCTCAGCATCCACGAGGACATAACATAAATGTCCATGACCATATTGTCTCGAGTATGTCAACAACAATAACGTTATCACTTAATGCAAAGAAAGAAAACCGCTTTTGATTGTATTGATTCAAATTCTTCGGCGTGATCGTTTAGCCATTTTTTGCCGATCATGAGGATAACGGCAGTGTTAGACTGCAATCAACTATACTGCGGAGTGGGCATGTGCAAGAAATTTTTGGAGGGCATGTTATGTCTTAAATTTGTCGAACTTGTTGTGGGAGGAAGAGGTGGGAGGGGTGGGGAGGGGAGGGGGGGGGGGGGAAGGTGCGGGGAGAGAGGCGTGCTCATAGAAGGTTTCACTAAGCAAACCAAGAAAAACATCTCGAACTCCAGTAACTTTGGTAATTCGAATAAACGTGCGGGAAGGTAAGCTTAAGAGGATTTATTTGTGGAGATCAATGCTTATCTTTCACATCAGACTGTTGAGATCATGGCTAACTACTTCAGGTACGTGAACTAGCGCTGATTATGGCCCCAACATAAGGACCTGCAATATGCGCTATACACCTTGACGCGTCACATAGGTTGCAGCTATTCTCCACCTCAGCCGAATACGCAAAGCGTCTGAATAATGCAGCCATCATTACTTTTGAAAGAAGGAACAAGCATGAGACGAGCAAAGAATGCTGTTTTGTAGCTTCATATGACTGCTATAAAAAGTTTGATAGCGATGTTTGTTGCTTAAAACAAACTGCCAATCGAAAGAGCTAAGCAGTTTATTGCAAAGCAAATGATACAAGTGTCCTGTGAGAGACACAGAAGCCCGTTAACAGCCTCATGCAATACGTCATTTGACAAATGTGCAACGTTACCTCTCAGTGATTGACATCCTTTTAGCAACTTTTCAGCACTGCTCTACAGCAAGTTCATTGTTACAACATTTTGTACTATCAGCATATTTGCTGCTGCAAGAAGCTTTTTGCATAAGCTAATTTCTGCGATGTATGACACTTACATCGACTTTTTGGGCATCCAGCGATATTTGTCTCGGGAGATGGACAATTCGTTGCAGCATATGCACAGTTGCACGACGTTTTTTTAAAGCTGGAAGCATGAGCAAAGCCTGCACAAGCAGTAAAGGCATCAAATATGAGAATAATTGAGGACGACGTCAAAATGTCGAATTTGATAAAAATGCGAGAGTTTAGAAATCTCTTCTTGTTCAATGTTCGAATTGCATACAAAAACAATTATAATATAACAGAAAATACCCAAAACATTTTGACATTTCCACCGCAGCCAAAAAACACAATACATATAGGAGAGCCAAACGCTCCAAACGGCTCAGCCTATTGAGGCTACTTTTTAAAG
The DNA here is from genome assembly GCA_022844705.1 of Toxascaris leonina. Lineage (NCBI taxonomy): Eukaryota > Metazoa > Nematoda > Chromadorea > Rhabditida > Ascarididae > Toxascaris > Toxascaris leonina. Next base: position 57,026 of record JAARMF010000673.1, on the reverse strand, counting down.
GTGCTGTTCAATGGCTACCACACATCTTTAGATTACTGGCTACAAATGAAATTCATTTTCATCCGTTCAGACTAATTCAGGCAACCTAAGAAATACAAGCATGACCATGCCATCAACTCAGCTTTTTTTCACTTTGCCAAGGCTAATTTAACATCTAACGCATCTAACAATCTCCTTTTCACTGCTAATCTTCATTCGGAGCTTCGAGTCGACTTTACGCCAATACAGCGGTGTAACTGTTGGCCGCACACCATTCTGACATGGAAGTGTTTGCCGGATTGGCTAGTTTTTTGGCTTAACTGGTTCATTGGGCTTAAAAATTAAGGTATAGAACTGGTTCAGTGGGACCAATTTTACAATAGTGGAATAAACGAAAGAGCGCCTAAATGAACGATGACACATAAAGCGATCTGAAACGATGAAGTTCATAAGACAATCTGCAACGGCAGAAAACTTGTTGCAACTTAATTCGAATGAAATCTGCCGACTTAATTCGAATAAAAGTTTAACAACATGCACTTTTGGTGGACTCCCTGTCTGCTTGAGGACGGCTGCACTGCGTTTGCACTTTACGACTGTATACATGGAGGCGAGGTAAACAAACGCAAAAGCGTGCAGCAAAGGTGGCAAGATGTTCGATTTGACACAGCGTATATTTCATTCCTTCTTCTTTTCTATGGGCTAAGGATCAGAGGAAAAAATCCGAATGTGCGAATAACGACTTCATACTCGAAATGATCCAGGTGCCATAAATTTCCGAAAAGACCTTCGCTCGATGGCGAATCCGTGGACATGAGGTGAAAATCCGAACTGCGCAAAATTTTTTCTATTGAAGGGTTAGAACTCCTCAAAACTGGCAGCAAATTTTACAAGCGTAGTTCAGACCTGCAGGCAAGAGCGAAAGAAGACAAGAAGGATTGCGACAAATTCCAACTCCTCTCCGCTCTCCCAACATACTGTAGATAATCGGAGGATTCTCCCTACCCTCCAACTGGGGGAGGAAATCTGTCCGCGCGAAACAAGTAATATTATGAAACTGCTGCAAAATAGACGAGGAGCTTGAAATGGATGGGGCATATGGCATAAGAATGCGTATTGCATAGGTGATTCCGTCCTACCGCCGAAACAAGCTAACTTTGGCCCACTATACGACACTCGTCGAAAGAGCACATCGACTACTGGCCAACGAAATGTGTTCTAAAAATTTTTCCCAACTTCCTCTATTTCTCTCCAATTTGCGTGTAACTTCTTATATCACCTTCCTCAGTTTTGTGTCATTTGCCTAAAAGTTACCTAATTCGCGCATTGTGTTGCATTCATTGGAGGAATATGAATACCAGCTTTAATGTTTGAATTCAGAAGAGAAGTAAGGAACGGCTATGTTTTGATGTTCATATGCCAGAGACGGAGTGGAGAGCGAACTTCTCAAACTTGAAGAATTTTATTGGGTTTTTGAACGAAAGTAGGCTCACTTAATAGGGCTCGCTTTTAGACGCTTAAAGATATTTTTATTTCTTTCCAACAAGTGCTGATTCCTAGGTTATGGCCAACTAAAATGATCAATTCCTTCGCAGTCTCGAAATTTTGCTTTTTAGCTTCGGTGGTTCTCGAGACGAAATTATACGGCACACAGATGGGAAATGATACATATGCACAGACATGACATCACGATGACTGAAAAAGAACTAGCAAAAATGTATAACACGAGTTAATGTAGACTCGTGGTGAAAGCTATTATCGAAGTGTTCTTGAAGTAGTAAACGCGATGAATAGAAGAGCCACTGTAAAGTTTAACTTACAGAGAGAGGCTGACAAATGTTCCGCTGAGAAATATTACTTTCCTTTTAATCAACCTTTCAAGAAATTCCGCAATCACTATAAAAACTTGCTCGAATTTTATTAACCTGATGGCTAAAAGGAAATAAAAGTTCGAACAACAACCATCACAACGCAAAAAGTTTGCTCCCACTGAATTCAAACATAAATTCTGAAATATTCCCAGCAGTCCATTGGGCATTTTTCCGCAGTAAATTTGCATTTGAATGCATTCGCACGACACAGACATATTCCCCTTCCATCTCATCTTCCTCCTCCCTCCATTCCACTACTTAAAATTCTCGCGAAACGCTACGTTGTTCAGTTTTCGACAAAGATATGTTTTAGAATTCACACCTCCCCTATCGGCTGCAATATTTGTGACCCATTAATTGACCGGATGCCGGGGACTTTTTGCATTGTGAGATAGAAATATGAGTTGCAAAATTGCTAGCGACGGCCATATTTGAGTGCGAACATCCGAGTGATAAAACAGCCGCCTTACGCGCGTTCCAATGTTTTTTCCGAAAAGTTTTTCGAACTGATAGGGCTTTCAAGAATCTGTATGCAGCTTCTGTATTTATAAGATGATGGAAGGCCTGTACACTATGTGTGATTTACGCTCTTTTTTGCATATTCCCATCCGAACGTGCTCTTGGTGGAGAGTGAAGCATGGGGATTGAGGATAATGACTAAGAGAAGCAACCAATAAAGATTGGATTCAAACCGGATTTGTGACCGTTTAACTCCTTGCCATATCGGCTACTTTGTCATCAACTTAGTATCATCCTGTTCTGTTAGCATTCTCTCTATTTCATTTTACAATGAAGATTGGAAGATTCGAAATCCACACAAAAATCCCAATCAATATTCTCAACACGGATATAGAATTGTGTGGCAAAAATTGCAAATTTGATTTCTCAGAATGAATAATTATTACTCAAATGTGAACACGTAAAATTTTGGAAAAGTCTCGATTTCAGCGATGATCAGAAAACTTTTGCGAAAAATCAAACAAACAAAGATATACTCCAGTAAGGCTGGATCAGAATTTTGGTAGCAACCATTGTGGTAAATAGCACCTTCTGTAAATTCTAGTACAACGCTGCCATGCACGATTCTAAGCGATCCGAAGAGATGTTTAAGGGACAGCTTAAAGCTTGAAATGCTTTAACGGCTCACAGCGATGCAAATTTTTCGCTGCAAAAGAAAATTCTGCTCAAATTATTTTCATCTTCTTTTTGTCTAACTACCTCTGAGTATGAGCATGAAACCTCTGAGCATACTCTCAATGGCAACTGGTAAAATTCGCTGTAATGAACGCTGAGAACCTGCAGCCTGCTAATGGCCGGTGAAATGCATAAACCTCGCTCAACAGTAAAACAGCGACAGTTGGCAATAGTTGACAGCAAGCATGCAGAATCCAATCTGAAAGAAACACCACGCCAACTAATCATTCACGCATTAAATGAAGCATTTGCCAATTCCGTGAATTCAGTGCTATGATTCTTACCAGCTGCTACATGCCTGCAGTTTGGAAAGCGCAGTTTCATATGGCAACCTCCTTCACGGTGATTTCTTACGATAGCAAATTCGAAGTCTTTTACTGATAAGCCCCTTCTGATCACTGTTTGGATTCTTGCATAAACCCATTCAACATCGACACCTCTGAATTTGACAGTTCAGCACCAGGAACTGGGATGATTATAACATGTCATGCTATCGTCTAACTTTCAACATATCATAGCCATCTTGCGCTTAAGCTTAGCTATGTCATTATTACTTTTCTCTTCCCCATCCTCTACTCTACTAATAGCAAAATGATAAACGCCATGAAGACAACTGCGGTTGTATTGCCGTCCTCCAATCCCAGTAAAATCACGAGAAACACAAGCGGTAAGAAATTCAGCGGACCTAAATGAATTTGCCTTAGACACGTGGAAAACAAATCCGAAGCTTTCTGATACAACCAGATGGGGTCATATTGGATTACACTCCCTTAAACGGCAGCTCACAGAGACCGAGAAGTAAACAGACATATTCGCCAGGACGCATGCTTTGTTAGCGCTTTGAACCCAATAAACACACCTGCGCGAATTTTCGAAGAAAAAGCACACCGTGACTACATGCAACTTTGCAATCTAGCACAAAATTAAAATCTACTGTAACATATTTTATTAGACGTTTTACTACTACACCCAGGGGCATATATTTCTAAACATTAGCAAAGGGACAACTCCAATGGCCTTCGACAAGAAATACCTTACACAGCAATGAGTCAATGGCTGCTGACTGCAAAAAATATGGCTCTTCCCCAATAGCAATCAAATATTGTGTAATGCACCGATGAAATGAAACTAACGGAGAGGAGTGCCCATTCAAACAGTCTCATATGCCATTAACAAGCAACTGCTTATTGCTTGTCTGGAAAAGAGAAGCATTCTTTTGTGACCCAACCGATGCGCAATGAAAATGTGATGAGTACAAGATGAGGGCAAATTTTATGGCACATTTAAGGGACTATAACTTTGAAGTGATGGGTGAAGTTGAATGTTGGCATTTGGAAGTCAGTTTAGAAGCATCATTATTGACAATAGTATTAATGAAACTTATTGGCATATTCTTCAGTAAGCTCTTCGGCTTACGGATAGACAGACAGACCCATACATAGTCCTGCCTATGTCCTCACCTTTTGGGAGATTTCGATGAAGCTGTTGCATTACCTTATTCTCTCCGTTCCGCATTTCAGAAAGATGCCCGTGAATCTCACTGCATAAATAATTTGTTCATTTGCCTTTTTTATCCATAGAATTATAAATGTTGCATATCTCTTAACTGCTTGCAGGATAATGAAAACTGCCCCCCTCCCCCCCCCCCCCCCCCCCCCCCCCCCCTCCTCACATTCCCAACTCTCCGTAAATAATCTTCGCCGGAGATTTTATTGCCTATCCCCGCTCATTCGTCCTCTTGTCGGCTACTCAGCGTATATACTGGTCCTAGCTTGTGCTTTTCTATATGCATCAAAATAAGCGCGGAATGATCCAATCATCGTTTAGGCATCTACTGATTGATGAATAACGGAAGGAAGAATGATTCCACAGAATTTATGAGAACGCGACAAGGATAAATGAGGATAGATTGTGCAAACAATAGAGTACTTAACTCGTATAGAAAATCACCTCGGAATGTTGTGGTGTTTAATCAACAAGAAATGTTTACTGACGGAATGCTTTACGAATTCTAAAAACGACTCTCTCAAGTTTATTCCAATCCTCACCTTGCAATTACAACAGCAGTTACGTCTGTCGTAAGGAATTGCAATAAATTTGAAATGCACAAAGATGCACATCCCCTGTCAATGCTCTTGATACCCTAAAAGTTTTGCAAGGAGACCAATGTGTACTAACAATTAGCGGTTTGCCAGTTGTCAGCTATCGGGGCTATGGAACGACTTGTCTACGAACTCGCAGCCGATCGAAGGGTGATATGTAACATGATTAACAGTAGTTTCGTTTAAGTGGCTGACAAATGACCGGCCGTGGCAATCAGTAAGCTCAAATTAGCAACTGTGCCTCTGCCTTGTGCGCTTTCCAGCAATTTTTCTTTGAAATCCTTCCAGGACTCGTTTGTCACCTCGTTGCGGCCTATCCTTCTGAAATCCCGAACTTTGAAGTCACAGTTGGGCATGCAGTGGAAGGGAAAGTGGACAAAGTTGATCACGTGAGACCTTAAAAAAATATGCTCAGTCGTTTAGAGTAATAACGACGGCTGAATGGGCATGTAATAAAATGCAGCACTCAAAGTTACGGTGCACTGTCGCAGAGCAAAAGCTGAGTGTTGCGTTAATACGCAGCTCATTAGCGAGAATCCACCCGCTAGATCGGAGTTGACACATTCCCGGTTCAACGACTTCTCTGCAATCATTTTCGCGACATACCACAGAAATAACGATTTTGATGGAAAAACAGAATGGAAGGTTTCGCACATATGCACGGCGCTTTTAAAAGAATTGATTTCCCATTACAATCCAACAAACAAAACAGCAAAGCATCAAGGCAAGTGGAAGCTGGATTACAGCCTAGCACTTTGTCAGTCACTCAGTCGATATCTAGACAGAAGGTAACTGTGCCATCTGAATTGGCCGGAACTGCAGCATTACAGCTTTTCCTCTAGACCGCCCGGTTCCATAAGCTTCGAAGAATAATGAAACATGTTCAGTGGTGCAAATTAGTCTTGAAACGATCAACTACATTTACAATTTTTCCACAGAAAATTCCAATTTTCCTCATGCCTCTGGACACAACTGCTTATAAGGGAACATAACTGGTTACGAAGGGACATAACTGGTTACAAAGGGGTATAACTGATTACAAAGGGATTAACTGGTTACAAAGGGGTAAAACTACTTATAAAGGGGCATAACTGGTTACAGAAGCGTTTTCACATGAAAATTTTGTGAGGAATTTGATTGCTAATGGGTGATTTCTATGTTCGGTTGGGTCGACTGATATGTTTCGAGCAGTGAGCTGGAACCGTAGATGGACGAGTACATGCATATATCTACGCACCTCCAAACGTAGTACACATACTAAATAGATGGAAACAAGGACCCGTGCAGATGGACAATCATATACTGTCGTACATGCACAGACTGCACACTGTCACGGTGCACTTAAGGAAAAATTGCAGATGTACATGTAAGGGAGTGTTTTTGTGTTGAGTGGATGAGCTCGCATTTTGCAAACGACCTGCAAAGGCGGATTATGAGTCGCCGTTGTGGTGTGGACGTGGAAAAGAGCGTGCAAAATCAGATGTGTTCTCGTGCGCAGCGCCCACTTGCTAGAGCATCACTTCCGGGAGCACTACCCTCAGAGTATCGATTATAAGTACTAGCTTGCACGCATTTACGCCACTCGCTTAGAGAGCTTCTTTTTCGGGAGAAGTGGGCGCAAAATTAATGAAATTTTATCCCGGGAGATTCTTTGTATCAAATAAGAGCTAGCGGGGGAACATGCCAAACTAGTTGGCACAATATGCGTTTTTGCATTTGGTTCACCTCATGGACTAGGATCTGAATTGATCAGCAACAGTTAGAACATAAAATATTTCGACCAACCACACTGTCAGCGTAAAATGTATGTTTTTCAATGACGCGAAATAATCGTGTGGTGAAAAAAAGCGAATTTTTCAACACCGCAAGCTGAAGCAGAATTCCGGTGCAAAAACCCAAAGTTTCAGTGATTTCTAGGACCTTGGCTTGTATAAATTCTTATGTGTGGAATTTATTTTTGGGAACCCCACTATCTTCTGAAGTTTTGGTTCCGGTGCCGTTTCTGAAGAATCTTCCTCGATGCTGTCCAAGTTCGCACCTCTCCAAGCATATCAATAATCGACTTCCTGCTCAAGCATCATTAGATGATGACGTATAAGTATGTCAACACCGATTTAAATCGGGTGCGCGCCAAGTTCTAGCAATTATTTCTAATGATATGGGAGTCAGCTCCATGCATGAAAATGTGCTTCTGTTAACGAACCCACTCCAAAGAACTCGCCCAACGACAGAAAGAACGAATAACCAGATGAGCACTGTGTGAATTACCTACTCTCATGTAAGCTCCTCACCATTTATTATTGTGCTTTATACTTGCAGATGACCAATAGCTGCACTCGTTGAATAATTTTACACCAAAGGTTCGGTGCTACTAAAGAAAATGATTCAAGAACGATGATGGACAACAAAAGAACTTCGTTTGAAGTTGCTATATTCTCGGGGACTCCAACTTCACAACCGTCCTGAAGTTCGCACCGTCGAATGTCAATACTACTTAACAAATCACTATCGCTGGTAGAAGTATGCGGCTGGAGGGCAAGCAAGCTGTGCGGTACCTGAAACTGCTTGTTGCCGTTAGCCGGTGCATATCTATGATGAAGTCACTCATACTTCAGCCTTATCCTTCTGCGAAGAATCGAAGAGAATGTGAGATGTGGAAAATGATGAATTTCACAATCTCCATTCAGCAAGCCGAAGAAATCACATTTTCGAAAGTGAACCAATCACTGTGGAGGATTGTCAGTTGAGAGGTGAACATGATGAACACCTGATCCCTCTGAGCCGAGTTCCATCATCTCAATTACCTTCAACAGTGGAAACCTACGCTTGCACTCAACGGTACTGGCCAAATAAATTCACTGCAATAACAGTCCTAGCAAGCAGATAAGCAAAGGTCACGACTGCTTAAGGGAAATAAGAACTTGCTGTACAACCTGTCCTAAACAGCAAGAAACTCTCGTTGCCAGTATAACTGTAAAATGCTGGAATATGTGGAGTATATGATGTTGGATAGTATATGTGTCGTATGTGCGTTCGGTGAAAAATCAATGGTGGTTTGGTGCCGTGCACGATGTGCAAAAGAAGGCACACAATATCACATCGCTGCTAAGACCCCACAGCAACCCTCCGCTGTCGCCGACGCAAAATAAAAAACACTAGCGACGCACGCTACAATATGCCCATTGCGCCCCTTCGTTGCTTCTATTGACGAACTTCTGCACGTCTGATTCCTTCCTGGCTTAACGCCACAACAATTTTAAGAAAAAAAGTGGAGGCAGGGAGGGGTACGGAAGGAGATGAATTCCTCTCCATCAGCTCTTCTCCAGAGTTCATCGGTAAACTTCCAAACAATTCTCCCGAAGAACGCAATTAAACCGCAAAGTGATGCACCAACTTTAGCAACAATACCACCAACAGAAGTGAAAAAATCCCAGTGCATTCCTTGAATACTTCATTTATTGTTCTTTAAATAATCATAATAAGAAAGAATCTATTTATGTGTAGATTCTGAAGTGAACGCTCTTCGGTGGCAAGCAATTCGCGAGCAAGCTTAATATCACAGCCGGATCTCACTCATTTCAGGCACTCTACCGATTCCACTTCCACTTGTGCAGTATGGCACCTTTTATCAAACATCTCTGCGATGTTAATTACAGTGTGAATCTTATTACTTATTAAACACATAGGAGAGTTACGCCCCATCCCCACCTTCGTTAAAACTGGGATATGTATAAGTGCTCTTCTTGTTTGGGGCAGGGTGGTCACCCACGAAAGGCGTCGGCAACTTCACTTCCGCCATCCTACCACGGAAAGACGCCGACAACCCCTTTGAACTATGAAGCAAAAATAGCACTGTTACCGCTGTAGTACATCCTTTCGAGTTCAGCATCACTAGGTTTTATCCCTCGAGATCTCACTGCTCCCGCTGAGCAATCTCGATCACACGACGGAAAAGCGGTTTGAAGGGCAACCCAGCTGAGATCGCCTTACAACTGACGGATAACTATAACGGTTCGCCGTAGCCACGGCAAGAACTTTTCTGCTCAAAGAGGTTGACTTGCCTCTCTCTTCGTGTCATTATCTCTCTCACCGAGATGCCATAGAAGACGCGAACCAGAAGTAACGAATCATCAGCGTTAACTAATCACCACAGACTATGCAACCATCTGGTTGTATTCACAATGCCTGGGAAATGCTGAATGTTTTTATTGGGAAGTTTAAAAATAACATGGAAATTGATGGACGATTCAACATGTGTTGTGCATTTTTACAATCGAGTGTTTTTCTTGGTCCGATAACGCCAATATATCAAAGAGAGATGAGAATGCTACAGCGGTACATTTCTAGAGCGATTTATTAACTAAGGCAGAGGAAATATGCGAGAGATGTTGTTGAGTACGTCAGCAGCGATTGGTGTCAGGAAGTGATGATATTCAAAGCGAACGCTCACATGAGTGCAGCATTTGATGCAGATATGGCGGGTCGGTCTGAACGCCAATTTCGCCTCGAATTCTAATAAAAAACATTTTCTATTACTTCTTCTGAGGATCGCAAAATCGATGACAGAGTATTGTTGGAGAATTGAACAGGTGCAGCGGAATATTTTTGATGAAAGAAGTAACTGCGTCAAGTGGAAATGATATCCAAGCTTATTTGTCACATCTCTCCACCCCCTCCCCCTGCTCACCTTATCTCCTCTCCCTCCCCTCGCCTTCTATCACGAATTTTTTCTCGACACCCTTATATTACTTTGTCCGCTCGATAAAATCTTTCCACGCAAGTACTACTTCGAAGAAACAAATAAGAAGCTGGATTGGATTATCAGAGATCGGGGTCCACAGCAAGTGTTGAGTGCTGCATTTGCTAGCGCTGGTGCAGAGCGAAAAACAAACTCTCTGATGAGTAATGAACATAAAATTCAAAGTTTCAAGAAGTGCAGCAGGAATAATAGACCGAAGTGAATTTCAGCATAGAGAACGCAGTACGATCCTCTTTCCCACCCCTCCACACCTCAACCTCTCCTTTCTTATCGCTAACAGAATATAAAAAATATTTGCGGCCACTGTTGCAATATACTATAAGATGAAGCACCTGTACATATACACATTCGCTAACATTTTACCAAACGCCCGGATGGATTTACGAAAAAACAGAGGAATGAAAACGACCAGAATCATCGTGAGAGTTTTTGGGCATATGAAAAGCACCGAAACTTCAAACTATTTTTCCGCGACCGGAAGATGAGTTCATCGAATGAACAGCAAAACTGGGACAGAATATTACTTGTAAAGATGCTATCAAGAAAGCAGTCCTGGCAGATGACCTGCTAAAATATATGATTATGCCATTTCAGCAGACGATTTGCATAAGTCATCAAGAGATCATAAAAATACGAAGTGGCTGACTCGTCCAAACCTTCAAAAGTTAACTCCTTTAACAACTGAACTGGTGTGAAGTGAAAAAATGGTTAATGCAGAATAAGCAGATTTCTTTCCGTTCCAAAAAGTTCATCACATCTCTCAAAGTCGACCGATCAATGCCCAGTAAGGCAGATAATACCAATAAATATGCATCCATAACTACAGTTCAAATCGTTGCCGAATCGAAAATACCTACCTATATACACATAAATACAGGCACACGGATATGATATAGTGACCGGGTGCTCCTTCCGGAGTTAATTTGCGATGAATCGACAAAGAAACACAACTAAAGGTGTCTGACTTTTACATAGTATTGATTCCTACTGTTAATATTCACATTCCACATAATATCCGTACAAAATTACTATACATGATAACGAATCATTCAACAGAGACGTAAACACACATAATGCCTCATTAAGATTGAGGTCAATAAGCTGCCTAATGTAAGGAGAGAAGTAAGCCGAAAAGTATGGAGCATTACGCGTTTAGCTGAAAAATGAGACAAATACTCCGGAAAACAATGACGATAAAACATTTAATAGTTTGTTTTAGGGTGAAAACGGATCGATTTTGCCGTAAAAATTTAGCTAAAAATCTATACATCATTTCATGTGGCTTGCTGTGCACGAGAGAAGAAAAAAACTGATGCAGGCAAGTTGCACAGCACTTTCCACTTTTCACTGCCTCTCCGAACGTTGATAAATTGGCAGAGAAAAAAAAAATCGGAGGAGTGACCGCATCGAGCAGATTCCAGTTGCTACATTCCAGCAATTGAACCTCAGTGGTTCAAGAACTGAGACTACTGTAGAGGCGGAACGATGCGCACAATCGAACATTCTCGAACATGCGAACACATCGAGTCAGTAGCATACGCTTTTTCTATTAACACTTATATAGCGCGTAAAACAACATAAAAGTAAGAATAAAAAAATGTGGGAAACATTTAAAAATGTATAAATTACGAATTATACAGTGAAAGTAGCGAAAACGTAGTGAAAGAAAAAGAGTACATCCAAGTTGAGTATTGTTCATTATGCAGAGATTGTAGGCACTTAAAGCTCATGCCGAACTTTCTGAAGAGATATAGTGACGAATAACTGCAGCAGGGATTGCTTTCAGGGGTATTGCAGTTTTGAATGAACGCGATAAACGAACCTATTTTGAAATTCTCGGCTGAGGGCTCGTGAAAAAGAATCACATGCACTACCGGACTGATGCATGTGAATTTGACGCTCCCAAAAATATCCCCTGAAATTCCCACTTTTCCCACTACGATTTGAACATCGAGAATATTTTCAAAGATGCGGTAGGAATACAACATTTACGAGCGCGAAGTTTGGGAGCGCTAAATTCCACAAGATAGAGTGGAAGCACTTGAACAAGTTTAACACTTTATTGAGCATGCCTAATTCAAAGGTACAACTCGAGCATACTCGAACTGGTCGTACAATAACGACTGCCTCAATCAACGTTAATGTAGAATCTGAAAAGCAGTAGTTTTATATCCGGTCTTCAAAGAAATATTTAGAAAAAGTTAGAAGAGCATTAAGGCTGAAATATGTCTCCAGGTTCCCAATTGTCTGGGTAGCCGGACAAAAGAGCGAACTTACGATGACTAATAAAGCAATAACGGTGCTCGACTATATGCAAACACGCGGGCGTTTGTGTCCGTCTGCCCGCTTATCTGCACACTTAAAGAGCATTCAAGCAACTGCTCTAGCAATCGAACTTGCATGCCTAATAAAATCTCTACCAAGCAGATGGAGAAAAACGAGCCAACAATAAAGAATGCGGAAGATGATTGGCAAAAATGCTTTAAAAAGCTATCAGGTTCGATGCAAAGCCAGGTTTACTATTGTTCTTGCAGTCTGTCAATACGAACAGAGAGCAACAACTTTCTCACTCTTCTTTCTTCCCTCCCCTCAAATTCAGCGGTTCGATGGAAAACAAGGCTGATTTCATGAGAAATTTGACAGATCATCCCCAGTCACACAATGCGTTTGCTAATGAGTGGTTTAATTATGAGCGAAGTGGGCATATATCGAAAGCGAAGATGGAACGATTAGGAAATGAGAGCAATATTTCATCTGCATAAGCTAGCACTTTTTAATGGAAATATTTCGAGATGAGCACCAAAATGAAGGCAGAAAAGAAAGATAAAGAAAGGGTACGCAATAAACGAGACAAATTCTTCAATCGGCAGCACCGTTTAGCACGTATTGCGAAGACAAAACAACGTTCCCCATAACCAATCGCTCGCATGGGAATAAGGAACAGAGGTGTCGTAGAAAAACATTATTCCCATCGGTTCGGTTCTAAAAAGTTCTGACAAGAACTCACACAATTATGAGCTATAGACACTCTCAACTGTCCGCATACAAGTCCAGAAATGAAACCTGTCCATCCCATACAAGGAGGTCGACGTGCTTTACGTTGTAACCGTCCATAACCTTATGAAGAAAAAAGGGCTTTCCCGTCAACACTTGAAACGTGACGGAGATTATTAATAAAAACTAATATATTAGTGTAAACTAATACACTTCACAAAGCAACACTAATTAATCATCCGAATAACTGCTCAAAAGAGGAATCGCTAGCGAGCTGTAGTTGGCAAACATAAGGAGAGATAGAAAGAATGGAGAGGAACGTCAATTTTCCAGCTGCTAGGTAGAGGAAGAGGTAAAGGACACGAAAAGAGGCGATAGCTTTTCCAATTGGTACGTACAGAAACTGGCGAAAAGACCGAAAAGAAATTATCGCCTTTCCATTTGGCAGATGCAGGAACAGGTAGAGGAAACGAAAAGGAACGATCACTTTTCCAGCACTCACTCTTGCAATAGGTGAACACAACGAGTAGCGTTGGTGCAGTGGAAACGCAACTAGATCGCAAATAAAAAGAAAAACACCACTGTTCGGTAAGAAAAAAGTCGAGAGGAGAAAAGAACGATGCGTTTTGCACGGACTCGCGAAGCTGTGATGGCAACGAGTTTTATAGCAGTCGATAAAAAGACTGCTAAGTAGAGAGTGGATGCTCGCTTGCACGTTTCGTGCACAATTACTTGCTGCACTTTTTGCACTCCAACTATATTCAGTGAGTCGAGATCGAAGGAAGGCAACAGCAAAACTGCTTTGATCAACGGAATTGTTCATACGCACATGGCACAGCAAAGAAGGAATCATGGTCCTCCACCCAAGAATGAATGCATCGCACCATCCAGCACACACAAACTGTGTGATGATGCATGAGGTGGGCTTGCTTCCACACAGCCGAAGAGGCAAAACGCAACGCATTCACTGCGAACGTCTCAGCAGTGCTCTGCACGCAACACAAACATGTCTCGTCGTTATACGCTGCATCTCTCACACTGTCTGGGTCGAGACGCTCTCGTCGTCTGTCATCCTCACGTATTTCAGCAACGATCTGTCGGGGTTGTCTGTCGTTTGTCCGTCCGGCCACAACGATAGACAGCATCACCGTGAACATCAAATACGCGCGCACATACACACACACACACACACACACACACACACACACACATACACATACAAGTCCGTTTGGAATGATGAAGGCGTTGTTACCGTGATAGGTGGTCTTCGATTGGTGGATGTGTAATACCGAGTCAGTTGGCACCGTTGTCGTTGTCCTGTCACATTGGTGTCCCCTCGCGTCTCCCCGTCACCTCAGCTTCAGATCGACCCTCTCAACTGCTCTCCCGAAATATAAGCAGGAACGGGCATGTTGAGTGACAGCCACCTATACGCATCAATAAATGGATTATTTCGCGCATTATTTTCGCTGGAGTGCACTGATGCTACGCCCGCAGAGTTTTCCAGCGGTCTGGACAGCTCTTGCATCGTCTACCTCCCTATATGGTCCTCCAGTGTAGGACTCACAACTCTTCAAGTCAGTTGACTTTCTCCTCCCCTCCCTATCTCCCCCACCTACCGCTTTTTTTCGCGATGCAGCATTTGAGTGGCTGTGCGGTAAACGTGTAAGGCATCGGTAGGAGCTTGAAAATGGATCCACATGTAAATTAAACAGTTATCCTTCTTTTGTAAGTCAGGTCCGCGAGCTCATAACCACTCAATTTCAGGCGAAAACCTGCTGTTTAGGCAAGGCTTTCAAAGAACCATCCGTTGCAACATTTCTGAAAACGATCGGGGATGGACGTGAGGGAAGGGAGAGTGCTACAACTCGCAGTAATTTTGTTATTATACTACGATTTTCATTCACCAAGAATAAAACTTTTGGTGAACATTTCTATGAAGAATGTAACGCGTAAATTTTATAAAGTGGGGGAAATATTTCTTAAGGTCTCGGTTTAAACATATCATCCATCTAGTGCAATCGAATTTGGTTTGGCTAATTGCTTAGTTCATTACTTTGAAAGCTAAATTCTCCTTCTGAACACCAGTTTCATTTTACTTCTGGAGAGGTACGCCATCGGTGAGATGCTTTCGTTGACGAGACCCTACCACATCGATTAAGCAACAACCACAATTTCCTCTTAAAGGAGCAAGCTACTTTCGTGATAAAACCAATCGTACATCGCTTCACAGAAAGTGACGCTCCTCGCAGGGATTGAACCAAGATCCTAGATGTAACTGCAATCGGTTTCTGGCCCACTTCGCCATCCGGTCCGTGTGTCGCTACAAACATCACATGGTTATTGCTGCAGCAATGAAAAAGTCAAGTATGTAAGGCTTAGTGATCCAAACTCAGACGAGCTGAGGAATAGGGTGGTGGCATGAGGAGAGAGTTGTGAGAAAACGCATGTGCAATGAGGAACGAATGCAGAAAAAAATAGCCTGAAGAGATTACTGACTAGCGGAGCTGCACGATTTTAAGAAGATCCACAGAATGAAGACGTCATACGAAGTGAGGGATATTCTTTGCCTCAGCAAGGAATGGTGCTGACTTACTTTGTACCAACTCTCAAACGAAATAAGTTGATAACAACACTCAACTGACCCATTTCACGGGAGTGCTAAAATCGTTGAGAGATTAGCGATCGCCCTTAAGGCAAACGGAAGCATTTCTTCTGGCTTCATCTATGAGAAAATACGCAATACTTTATAGCACAGTACTTGGTAGCTGCTCATCATTACTTCATTGACTACAGACGAAACACTTTTTTAAACGAGGCCTGTCATCATGCACTTCCACTCGCTTTAGAGGCCTCCGTATTAAAGAATGAATGCGATTTCCGATCGTCTGAAGTGCATCGATACTTAACTGTCACCTTACTGAGCTCGACTTCAATTCAGCAAGTTCTCCTCCGCATTTGCTTAAAAATGGTTCAAGTACTTCTTTCTGAAGCCAAGTCACAGTTAATCACANAGCTCGACTTCAATTCAGCAAGTTCTACTCCACGTTTGCTTAAAAATGATTCAAGTAGTTTTTTCTGAAAACAAATCACAGTAAATCACATTTTTCATGAGCTGTACCCTAATAACGGCGCATCCAACTCCAAATCGAATACCAGCTGTATTACAGTGCAATCATGAAGCTATCATAGCTGATGCACATTGGCCGATATGATTGACGAAGCTGAGCATGTCGGAATTATAACCATAAAAATGTATTTCTCTGTTACAACATTTATCCTCTCGAGGTTGTCTACTGTGGTAAGTGCTTAAGGTTTTAAATGCAGACGCGAGGATCGAGCGAGATGAATGCATAGCCTATGACGTATATACAGATGATCTCATAATATGCTTACAGACACTACTCTCGTTTTTCAACTCGTGTGCTAGCTGTGAATGTGAGAGGACTGCCTGGATGACGCATACAACGAGAATTTGAGAGCCATAAATTTTTAACAGCCATTTAAAATAGTTGAGGTTGTTACGTTCCTTTGCATTTGAGGTACTCTATACTCGTTTAGTCAACGTCTGCAGCCTTCGTTCAAGTGCAAGAGTTCGATAACCGTATGAAGTGCAAGCGTTGTTGTATGTAATCATCTAAATGTGAGCACTATGCACATATGGAGAGAGATGATCGTTTGAGATGAAGCTTTGCAAGATTTCCGGTTGACAATTAGTTGAACTCGAGATTAAGTGAACATTGCTCTGAACGAGATTGAAATGATATTGAACGGCTCAATAAGTGAGCTGTAATTCAATCATTAGCTATAAATTTGAGGCTCAAAAGCAAGCTTAAGCTAGTCTTTCTTAATTCCACGGCTAATCGCTTGGCTATAGCGATCAAATTAACGTTGTCGTCTGACGCATTTTTAAATGACGGCCACCACTGCAACAGTCAACCATTATTATGGCAGTAATTTTAGAATATTGTTGAAAAAGCACTCGTTGTTTATATTCGATACGTTGTGCCATCTGGAATTAGCGATACATCTTTCCAGGTGCGGCCATGAAAGAATGTTTGTGGTTATTAGTTGTTGCACTAGTGCATCAAACCAATATTTTCCCGTGGGTTTCAAATTTCACCGTTGGTTTTACATTCAGCCACACATTCAGTGAGATTATTCCCGATTCGCGCAGTTACCACAACAGATTCGAATCTCTATTGAAAGGTGGGAATGTTTGGATGCAAATTTGTGCACTAAAATGAATTGTTCTTTTATGCCCCCGAAATCTCCAATATGGTGTTTGAATATGCAGGGAAGGATGGACAGATACAGACGGTGTATGCACTTCTGGTTCCAGCACAGCCATCTTTACACGTGTTGATTTTTCGAAAGAGAAGGCAGTCTCACATGATGGCATCGAAGCGGGCCGTTTATCAGTGGAGACCTCAATTTTATCACATATGTACGTATCACGAAGTATATAAATACAAATATAAGTATAAATATAAATAAACGAACGAATGAATGGATTTCTGTGCCGCCAATTTAGTCTTAGTTTTTCAAGGCGAACAGTGATTAGAGCCCACAAACAGGCATCATTTCTGCGTGTCTCTGAGTTGTCTCTCAAAATAAAGAATAAAGCTACCTATGGAAGGGTACATTGGCCTACGAAAGAGATCCCTAAGTTGAAGCTGACTGCTTCTAAGATGTCAGTTAAAGAAATGTTCATAGCTGAGGACATATTCAATTCTACCCCTTATATGCCGAAATAAAAAACAGCACTTTGGAGAACACACGACAACTCCAACTCTAAGTGCCACTATGCCTTCCTCACACGCATTGCAAAAGGCATTCAACTATGAATACGACACCTCAACAAATTAATAATCGAATAGTTGTGTAACACTGCAATGCGTATACTTATGACTCATTTAAATTTTGTGAATATCAGTTCAGAAGGTATGAAAATATGGCGTCTATTGGAGCGCAAATACTACATTATCCACTGACAAGTTCGCCGTCGCCTTTCATGCGGATGTGCCATTCATGATGGAGAGGCACAAATATTTTTCTCACTTCAGTCTGATGACCACTCACCTCGGCGTCTCCATGATGCAACGAAAGCCTCCCAAATGTGATCAGTTGCACTAAATATTACAATGATTAGAAAACTAGGTTTGAGTTAACTCAGACCTGCAAACGCTGAATGCTCACAATCGTTCATCGTCTTATATGAGTGTCATCTCTGAAAGAATAAAAAGAAAGGTGCAACGTTGTGGCATTATCTGATCTGCAAATATTTACATTCAACAAGTTCGGACGTTAAATGAATAAAACTGCAGAGTTGAACAGCGACTTGAATTGTTGTTTGACTGCTTTCGAGATGAAATTCACAAAATACTTCGGGAGAAAAATTTCACTCCGAGTTTTCTGAATTCTGCAGACTACACAAGGAAGATATGGCTCGAACAAGTACGACACAAATCACTTCGCTCTTATGCGCTTTGGCTGTTTTGTGATGTTTCTATAACAGCATCATGGCGACATCACGTCTGCGTGTACATATGTTTACGCATGAATGCTTTTAATCTAGTTGTTTCACCTGTCGTCCCATAAACGCTGCTGCAACGGATTGGGTGGATGCCTTCTATATACAGAGCAATTTTATGTCCACATTTTGTTGCTCTTCATGGCGTCTTTCAACGGCTAATAGCAATTTGGGTTCCCGAAGAATTTTCTAGTGCTAATCAAATTTGTTTCGTTACCTATCAAAGAGCTTACCGGAAAATATATACTCGTTCTCAGCATGTCCAATTCTCCTGTAATATTGCAGACATTTTAGGACTCCCCACTAGTATTGTAAAACGTCAATGCAAACATGAATGCAATATCGAATGACNCAATGCAAACATGGATGCAATATCGAATGACGCTAAGGGTCCTTCGAATTGGCGAAGTGAACGACACAACAGAATATTCGAATTGTCTGAGAAATGAAACAGAGCGATGCATCAACTTTTCACGAGTGATTTCGCCTAATTTACCGACAGATTATCTGCATTACCTTTATTTTAGTGCCATCCGAAAATATATAACCTCGATTTTACTTCACGAAAAAAAAATGACTAAATAATACTCATTGGTGAGATGTCAATAAAAACGTCATTTAAAAAACTATCACGTACATATGAAAGCAGCTTCTCGTGTTGTCTCAAGTCCAATATTGGCCGGATGCCGTCTTTCTTCGCAAATGGCCATTAAAGTGGCGCTGTCCAAGCCCTCATCCGTGCCTCACACATATTGCATCTTTCTTCAATGTACCGTCAGCACGTATCATTAAAACTATTCAGCGCCATTACTTCAATTTGTGCTAAGCACAAAGCTCGTGACAGTTATAGTGGTGTTCGAGTAAAGAACCCACCGGCATGAACTTGTTGATTCACAATTACTAGTAAGACGTGCTTACATGCGCAAATTTTACTGTGCAATATATTCGATGGTCGTTCGATTCCACAGCGATACCACTCATCACTTGTTGCATTTTCTTCTACTTAGCAAACTATCATGGCCCTCTTATTGTCTTCGTGCATATTACAAAAACAATACCAATGTGCCACTGAATTGCAAAAATTTAAATTTATGACCAATTGAGTAACATATAAGTAAAGTCGGTGCCGGTGGGCGGTTGCTGAGCGGTCGTGTTTCCTGCCGCTCAGCTCGACGTGGTGGAAGGGTTGCGAAAGGACCGCCAGATATGACGGTTGCCTGCGAATATGCAGAATAAGCAGGCGTGGCGCTGTCCAAGCCCTCATCCGTGCCTCACACATATTGCATCTTTCTTCAATGTACCGTCAGCACGTATCATTAAAACTATTCAGCGCCATTACTTCAATTTGTGCTAAGCACAAAGCTCGTGACAGTTATAGTGGTGTTCGAGTAAAGAACCCACCGGCATGAACTTGTTGATTCACAATTACTAGTAAGACGTGCTTACATGCGCAAATTTTACTGTGCAATATATTCGATGGTCGTTCGATTCCACAGCGATACCACTCATCACTTGTTGCATTTTCTTCTACTTAGCAAACTATCATGGCCCTCTTATTGTCTTCGTGCATATTACAAAAACAATACCAATGTGCCACTGAATTGCAAAAATTTAAATTTATGACCAATTGAGTAACATATAAGTAAAGTCGGTGCCGGTGGGCGGTTGCTGAGCGGTCGTGTTTCCTGCCGCTCAGCTCGACGTGGTGGAAGGGTTGCGAAAGGACCGCCAGATATGACGGTTGCCTGCGAATATGCAGAATAAGCAGGCGTGGCGCTGTCCAAGCCCTCATCCGTGCCTCACACATATTGCATCTTTCTTCAATGTACCGTCAGCACGTATCATTAAAACTATTCAGCGCCATTACTTCAATTTGTGCTAAGCACAAAGCTCGTGACAGTTATAGTGGTGTTCGAGTAAAGAACCCACCGGCATGAACTTGTTGATTCACAATTACTAGTAAGACGTGCTTACATGCGCAAATTTTACTGTGCAATATATTCGATGGTCGTTCGATTCCACAGCGATACCACTCATCACTTGTTGCATTTTCTTCTACTTAGCAAACTATCATGGCCCTCTTATTGTCTTCGTGCATATTACAAAAACAATACCAATGTGCCACTGAATTGCAAAAATTTAAATTTATGACCAATTGAGTAACATATAAGTAAAGTCGGTGCCGGTGGGCGGTTGCTGAGCGGTCGTGTTTCCTGCCGCTCAGCTCGACGTGGTGGAAGGGTTGCGAAAGGACCGCCAGATATGACGGTTGCCTGCGAATATGCAGAATAAGCAGGCGTGGCGCTGTCCAAGCCCTCATCCGTGCCTCACACATATTGCATCTTTCTTCAATGTACCGTCAGCACGTATCNAAAGGCCTGCTCGCCTGGCCAGCGGGCTGGCGTCACTCTTCGGCTACAACAATGCAAAACCACGGGTCTCGGTACCCTAATGGAAGCGCATTGTGACCGGCAGCGTCATCGACGCTCGATAGTCCGGTCAATCAAGTGATCAAGTGATAAGTAAAGTAAAAAAGTTGAATAAGCGTAATGAACGACGTTATATAAGCATACGAGATGTTTCTGCAGATGAAATAAGCAATGCTCATATTTATGACTGATTTAGAAACGAAAACTCATTTAACTCTCATTGACACAAATTGAGAGACACCCAACAAGGTCGATGCTTAGAATCAGTGGATTGTCGATTCCGATTGCTCTGTTTATTCAGCTGTGAAGCCTTATTTGGATTTTGGTTATGTTATTCTCACATTTCAATACTGCTAATTGCAATTCAATCATTAGCATTCAGAATGTACGACGCTTTAGAGGTCAATGAATGAATTATCATAATTGAATTAATAGCTGATACTGCGAACATCAAAAATAGAAAACAATGAGAAATGAATGCCATAGAATTAATGTAATTTATTATAACGAAATTCTATTATAAGACGTCGAAAATTCGTAAATAATTACTGATGGGTTATTGCGATGCAATCGAGTATCTTTTGCTTGTGCAATATTGTTTAGCAACGAATTATATTTCATTGACGACGACACATCGCTCGAGCGATATGTCTATGTAGGGAAATAAATAGCAGCATCTGACTTTGCTGATTGAGTGTAACAACAAAAAGAGCATTTGATAGCCAACTGCTACAAAGTTGGGTTGCGGCTGTCTATGCGATGTCTTCAGAAATAAATAAGCAAACAAAAAAATAAATACATAAAAAGATCAGCACAGCAAGTAGTATACATGAAATAGTAACGCAATATACTCAGTAATAAATCACAACAATTTCCGGACGAAGTATGACAGATAGAACACTTCTGGAGCAAACATATGAGCACGATGCTTTTTAGTGAATCAAAGTACTCTCACTAGTGTCTTAGCGTCGATTCTCTGAACATTCAGACAAAAGACCATCCATTGATGTTGCGCTAGTAGAAACAGCATCATCTGCTGTGCTGGTTAAGATCTTATAAATACACGTTCGCACATCATTCGATCTAAGCACATACGACTACTGCTTCACTGGCAATATGAGCACTAAAACTTGAGTGCATTTAAGGAACTTACCGCTTTTGATAAAGCCATCATCGGTATGTGGTGACTGCAGAAAGATGAGAAAGAGTTCAGAAATATATTCAGAGTTAAGGTTATGAGCTTGTATTTTGGCTATATCCACAAATAACCTCATGCCCTCAACTGGAGTGTGTATAAATTGAAAAGGTATATTTCCAAAGCTAATTTAGGTTCTGAAGTGAGTAATGTTATGATATAGGTGGAGTGGGTAGAGTGTTAATCTGTGAAAAAATTATCCTGACACATATGAAGCAATAACTTATATGAGCGTTTAAAAGTGCTGTAATTTAGTGTAGGTGCATAACGGAAAGTGATTTAATGCAGGTATTGAGGCAAGGTACGGGCTTGTTGTAACCTGTTTATTATATGGGTGATGTTGAAACTATTTATTCGGCACTCCATATTTACTGAACACTCGCTTAGCTCGACCGATCAGTCGACTAAAGAGAAGCAGTCATGTTCAAATTAGGTGCCACATTTGAAAAAGTAGTTCGACAAGAAAACCTTGCTCTATAGTGTAATAGTTGTATTGGCGAAAGCAAAAAGGAAACGAGGACTACGAGGCCTCCGTATTTCCTATGTTTTCGCAGCCAGACACTGCGTGTTTACAATTGTCTACCACTGACAAGGCGAAATTTGAAACTTTTGGAGCACGGAAAGTACAAAATGATAAAAAGACATATATCAAACAGCAGCTCACTCTCGATAGCGGTAGTTATCAGGTTGGCTATCATTTTTTAGAGTATGCTATCATTAACGATTATTAGACTACACGGAGCCCAAGCATCATTATTCTTTAGCTTCTCGCTAGATTTGAGCGATCGATATTTTCCAAAAATATTTTTTGCTGAACTTTCGCCTAAAATTACCGAAATGTTACTTGTTGCTGATATAGTAAAATTCTCGACTGCATAAAAGTGGTTTAGAATATCTCAAAAATTGAAAAAGTATTTCTGTGCTGCAACTGAATGAAGTGCATTTCTTCGAGTCATCTCTACTTTGCAGGTTTCAATTGCATCGTCACGATTATAAACAAATACACCTATTTGACAGCAAATGGTCATTTCAGCATTGATAACAGAGAGTGCAAAATCAACTGAAAAATTTTGCGAGAGAATCTGAGGAAAAGCAAACTAATAAAAACAGTGCATCGTTCAACTAGTAATATCACATCGCAACAAGCGTAACTGCCATCATACGGTCAATGTTGACTGAAATGAGGAAGAATTTTTTATTTTCCATTGAGTGAGCCATAAAAGTGCGAAAAAAACCATTTAAATATTGCCTCAATAATTTCAATATCAGCGTTTTAATTTGTCTGTTGATAAGAATATATTGAGAATCTTCAATAATAAAGAAAAAGTTTATTGTTCCATGATAAAACAAGACTGATGTGTTGTGTTGGCCACAGGTTTTAGACGGGCTCTTTGCTGAAGAGAGCTCTTTCGTTAAAAGGGTTCTTCTGCTTTTTCCTAATATCGAAAGTGATCTCATATTTGGAAGAACCATCCTTTTCAGTGCTGTATACTGGACGAATCTTATTCTCATGCTGCAAGGGAGAGGAAGAAGCGACAAAGGCAATTCTTCCCAGCAACTTGTCTTCTAATCAAAGTGAGTTTCCTATTTCCCCCAGTTTTAACATAAATGCCCATTGCCGCAATGATCCTTTCCTCGCAATCATTCTGTGACTACAAAACTGACTTTCAGATGCGCTCGGCGGAGGAATTTGTCTGAACAAAATTCTGCACAGCAGGAGGCAAAAAGATTCCCTCGTACGCTTTAAGAGTGCGAAACAGTACATTTGATACTTCCTAATACACTTTCCCAGTACGCTCGCAGTGTTTTTGCTTAGTTTTTTTAATGAACTAGAATTCAAGTTAGATAAATGCAAACCAAACCGCAAGCAATTTCGTCTTATAATCAATGAATACAAATTTGAGTTGCTGCTAGGAAGAACTGGAGAGCACTGGTCGTGAAGGTAATTTAAATTTTGAGATCATAGCCAGTGAATAAGCAGACGTGTGGTGTTGCGTCGCGAATATATTCTTTGTCAGCGGAGGCAGGCTGTAGTACCTATACAGCAGGCTTGCGAATGAAAATTATTAGCCCCTTTGACATCACAAGATTTACGAAGCCTACAACCGAGATTTTCTAAGGGGAGTGGAAGAAGGAGGTGGAAGGAAAGGGCAAGTGAGAACAGCAATCGTTGCTTAGAGATTCAAACGTCGCATATATTCCACGCCGGAGTAGCCACTTCAGCATATTTTGTGCTATATTGAGCTGTTATATAAACTAAAAAAATTTTCAAAATTAGAACGCTTCAATCTGCGATGACCGTAAGGCATCCTGAGGTGTCCAATTCGAAATGAATCAGAGAAAAATGAAAAGTGAACCTATGTCCTTTCACTAATTATCCCGTCGTATATTAGCTATAAGAAATGATAATCCGAAAAAGCAGAATGGTTTGATGAGTTGTCGTTGCTCACATCTGCTTCTGCACAATTTTTTTATTGGAAGGGTTTCTGCTTTTCCGCAACTAAGTGGACTTATGAGCGGCTGTCGACGTCTGAAGGCTCTGAAAGCATTTATCGCCTTCATTTTCGAAAACGTTGAACGGAATGCAGGAGGTAAGTGGTCGTCGAAAAAGGAAGACGTCCGTCTACCGACAACATCAGCGATCGAAAAAGTAACGTCTCCAAGGCGTTAGTCAGACAGATTGCTTTTTCTTGTATTTTCATCTCTAATATTAGGGAAGAGAATGCTCTACGAGCTTATGTTGCAGTGAAAAGCAAAGATGTTATGCTCTGTGCCTTTGTAGCAAAAAACATAGACACTTGTTGCTATTCTCTCTTTTTCTGCCGTTGTTGCAAAGGTAAATAGCCTTTGCACTGGTTGACCTAAAGGTGTCTACTTCCATTCTACTCAAATTGCATTTTCAGGAAATCTATGCCCAACTGGGCAGCCGAAGAGACAAGATGGGTCCCCCTTGTGTGCATGAGCATAATTTTGGCTGCCCACAGGTGACGAATATCACAAGCGAAAGTTTTTTTACCCCCAATGAATACAGCGGAACGGCGAAGGGGTGAATTACAAAGTGCAAGGCAAATTAAAAAAGCGTTTCACTGCTCCAGCAACGAATGGCAACACAAAAAGACAAGAAGTAGTAAAACTACTAACATGGAAAGTTTGAATGCATATTTGTTTCATTTCTGACTCGATGCGATTAGTTACTTGTGATCAACAGATAATGTCACTTCTTACGACTATACAGTGGAATTAACGCATAGAAAGAGTAGGTAAAGTGAGAGGTGATGTATTTTGGATATTTTGGATATGATATATTAGCACTACGACTTCTCACGCAGAGTCACTGAGTTTCGATAGTTCTGAGGGCCCTTGATTAGCTTCATTGTTATCATCATCAAGAATTGCCTTCAAGCTTCATCGAAATCCATTGAAAAAGCTTTGTTCTGCAATACCGGACCGCTAGTGCCCGAAGGCGGTTTAGGTCTATTAGGCCCTCACTTCAGCTTAGATCAGTATCACGTTGACCGAAACTGGCTATACTCTATTTGCATCGGAATGAACGAGGGATTAACGATATACGCTGTCAAATGACGAACACGCTCAGCCAGCAACATCTGCATCACTGACACAGAATGCTCAAGGATGCAAACCAGTATTCGTTCTCGGCAACGGTGGACACTGGCAAAGAATGAAGCTGGAGAAGTTCATAGGTCGGCAGTGTTGAGCTGACCACTCCTACGAGCGATGCTGAAGGATGTACGAAAGGAGTGTCCGCTATAAATGCAGTTTCTACGACTGCACAATGCACACATCTCGCACGCAACAAACAATAGCGCATTAAAAAATAACGCTCTCCAAAGTTTGTTGACAAAAGAATCCCGCAAAAAGTTCTCTGGCATTTGACATTGTGCCACAACTGTTGTCACTTCCCACCTGACGGCTTTTGTTTCAGACGCCGATTTTAGACAAAAAACCACTCATTTGTCACGTTGAAACAGCTGTTCGTCTGCTGGTTCATATGATCACAGATGAATATATCATTTAATATACAAGCCCGATTAGCTGCTCTTCCACTCAGCTATAACAATCACGAATGAGGGGTACGGTAAAGTACGCATGCTGATCAATACCTTCCAAAAGCAGTGGGATTTTAGTGAGGAACCTTCTGGTAGAGGGTTTCTCTCGGTGCAGGAAGAATTTCGATTGATGAGCCGNTGCATCACTGACACAGAATGCTCAAGGATGCAAACCAGTATTCGTTCTCGGCAACGGTGGACACTGGCAAAGAATGAAGCTGGAGAAGTTCATAGGTCGGCAGTGTTGAGCTGACCACTCCTACGAGCGATGCTGAAGGATGTACGAAAGGAGTGTCCGCTATAAATGCAGTTTCTACGACTGCACAATGCACACATCTCGCACGCAACAAACAATAGCGCATTAAAAAATAACGCTCTCCAAAGTTTGTTGACAAAAGAATCCCGCAAAAAGTTCTCTGGCATTTGACATTGTGCCACAACTGTTGTCACTTCCCACCTGACGGCTTTTGTTTCAGACGCCGATTTTAGACAAAAAACCACTCATTTGTCACGTTGAAACAGCTGTTCGTCTGCTGGTTCATATGATCACAGATGAATATATCATTTAATATACAAGCCCGATTAGCTGCTCTTCCACTCAGCTATAACAATCACGAATGAGGGGTACGGTAAAGTACGCATGCTGATCAATACCTTCCAAAAGCAGTGGGATTTTAGTGAGGAACCTTCTGGTAGAGGGTTTCTCTCGGTGCAGGAAGAATTTCGATTGATGAGCCGCTACTCCATTAGCCTTTCCCTTCAATACTCTTCCTCCTCTTCTCTCTTCGTCTACCCTCTACTGTGGATAGCCACACTCCTAGAAACCCATATAGGATGGGAAAAATGTTGCATTGTTGGACGGAGCAGCGATATGAGTTATTTTTCGCAAATCGTTCTATCCAACAACGGTGCGAAACGATTTCTTATTGAGATTCTTGACGAAGGGATGATTTCGAATGATGAATGGTTCCGTATGATGAATGAATTTCAAAACTTTCAAGCAATGATTTGTCTGATAATTAGTTCGAATCATTGGAAATTTTCTGAAAAATAAGTTTTTTTAATATGAAAAAAAGAAATATTCAAAGAGAATTATTTGACCAACAAAGTATTGGGTGTTTATTTCAAACCTTTTGGCGCACTATTATTTTGAGGTTTGCATTGCAGTGAAATTGGCAACGGTATTGGCAATCAGCTACTAAAATTCACTGTTATCACTCGGAATCCAACAAACAAAGTGAAGCAGAATGCTAAAATAATTGTCGAGAATAAGCCAGCGTTCATCAGAATTTGGCGAATTGAATTCAATGTTATTTTCGTCAGAGAACAAAATAAGCTTACAGCACATAGTCGACGTTAACAGCAATTTCTTTATAAACTTCTCGGAAAATTATGGCAATTCACACCTGATAGCGTTTACGCTGATTGAAAAGCATATACGTGCTTATATTTCAATGCAGCTGTTATTCGCTTTATCAACATTCCAGTGACACATTTCAGACTTGTTTTTGCAGCACAGTTGAAAGAAAGCTTAGTCGAGTCAATATCTATGTAATCCTTCAATTTGCGCTCCTTGTTTCACATTCCTAGATGCACTCCAATTTTCTCACGTGTGAGAGGGAAGCGAATGGAGAGGAGGGTGGCGGGACGCTAGTTCCATCTTCGGGAATTCATATGCCC